>JAJIYU010007417.1:0-19187 GCA_030144865.1 Tinospora cordifolia | reverse complement strand
TTGTTATATTGCCTTAAATTTCAAATTATATAATTTAAAATAATTTAATAATTTTTAAATATAATGTCTTGTGTTTCTCAAATATGATCTCAAAGACATTTTTTAAAAAATATATTGATAATTAAAACACTGTATTTTTCTCATAATTCTTTTTTTGAAAAACATTTTTTTTTTAAGTCAATGTTAAGAATGTAAAACAAAAGTCTTTAATTTAGCCGTTGAATCTGAATTTTCTCTCTCTTTCTATTCAAAAAATAAAAAAACAAAAGAAGCTCTAAATAATTCCACTTAAAACTCCCACAGGCCGACTCTCAATTGTAACGCTTGCTCTTCCTATTTCTCTTTCATGCATGCTTGACTTCATCTTCTTCCTCTTCTTCTCTGCAACAAAAAGATCAAAACTTGATCAAATTAGGGTTTCTAATCAGACCAAATATAACACCATCAACGCCATGTCCGATTCTCCAAGCAGTTTCTCCGACGCCGAATCGGCTTCCATACCCACAAGCGAACCTGTATGAACCCCCATTTTTTTTTTCTTTAATCCAAAAATCTAAACAATTTTTTACTTTTTTTTTTAGTTTTTTGGGGGGAGAAAATGAGTTTTTTTTTCTTTACCTTTTTTTTTAAAAAAAAATTTGGCTGATTTTGCTTGGTTCAGGACGCCGGCCGGAGCCGCACTCCGGAGTCGCCGGTACTCGCGCCGGAGCAATTGCGCCATTGGCACGACGTTTTCTGGTTGGGGGTTTTCGCGATACACTTGGTGGTGCTTGGGTTTCTTCTTTCGGTTCTCGGGATCAACAGGTTTCGAAGAGCGGACAGGCTCAAGATCGACAAGTATACGTACAGATGGGTTGAGAACCAAGCGCAATTGACTGAGACATATTGGCCGTTCTACGCGGTTGCAGCGGCTGTTGGTACGGTTCTTGGGTGGATTTGGTTGTCTTTGTTGGGGTCAAAGGCCAATCAAATGATGAAGTTTTCCGTTCATGTTTTGACTGCTTATCTTGCTGTGATTAGTGTGCTTTGTTTCTGGGGGAGACAGATTTTCTGGGGTGTGGCGTTTGCTATTGGTGCAGGGTTGCAGCTCTTGTATGTGATTTCAGTTGTTGACAGGTATTCCTTTTCCTTGTTCTTGTTTAAGATTAATTGATTGTATTTTATTTTGATTTTTTTTTCTGTGTTGGTTGGATCTTAAATGGTACTGTTCTAGTGAATTATTTGATTTTTTTTTTCACTGCTGAATAACAATTTCTATGGAAGGCCTCATTTTCGTTTAAAAAATATATATTTTTATGCCTATGTAATGCTTTGAAGTTGGGTATTTTGCTTATTTTTTTCCCTGTATTTTTGTTTCAAGTACATATGCTATGTTGGTCTATTTGGATATTTTTAGTGGGCTGAAACTTCAAGAATTAGGCCTGAAACACAGTATCATAGTGTTGCAAGTGATCTATTTCTCAGTTGAAGGTGCTATTGAGTTGGGTTATGTGAGACTTGTGCTAAAACCTGATGATCCCGCCCTAAATTGGGTTGAAACAAAGTCGACGGGTCTATGAATGAGGAAATCTTTATGGCTACTGGCCAACTGATCTAATTAACTAGGGTTTAGGGTTTAGTGCCGCCCAGTGCAATTCTACGTGTTGTTTCCTTGTGGACACAAATGATTTTACTTGTATTGTCAAAAATATATATGCATATGAATGTACCAAGGGGCTGATTTGAAATAACGTTTTAAGTTGCAGAGGAGTTTAAGATTGCTTATAAGTGTTATATCCCCATCAATGTTTTTGCATCTCCTGAATCCATTAATCATAGTCACTTTTAAGACTGTACTTTATTTAGGATTTGTATATACTATGTATTTCTTGAGTAGGGTAGCTTGGTGCAATGGTGAGAGTTATTGCCATGTGACCAGGTGGTCATAGGTTCAAGTTGTGGAAATGACAACCAAATGACTGATATCTCCACATTATAGTGCAAGATCTGATATTTTATTTTCCATTCTGGACCCTTTAGGTTGCAGCTAATAACAGATCTTATCAAATTTGTGTTCCTAATTTTACTCCATTCTTGTGTAGACTTCCCTTTACCATGCTAGTGTTGCAGAAAGCTGTGAAGATGGTTTGGAACCTTCCTGAAGTTATGAGGGTAGCATATGCATTTATGGTAGTCATGCTTTTGTGGATGGGAATATGGTCATTTGGAGCAGCTGGGGCTGTTGCATCAGGCATTGGTGATGGTGGACGATGGTGGTTTCTTGTGGTGAGGTGACAAGTTTTGCACTTCCTTCTGCTGTTATTGGTTTATTGAGATAATCTGGAAATTAAGCTCATTTGCACATGGCCCAAGCAGTGTGATTGTATTTGCATCTATACATGCAGATGCTATCAGTCAGTTTGTTCTGGACGGGTGCTGTCCTTTGTAATACTGTGCATGTTATCGTTTCTGGAATGGTGTTTCTTGTGCTGGTTCATGGTGGTCGAGGTGCTGCATCAATGCCTTCAAAACCATTGTTGAAGTCTCTTCGTTATGCTGTGACAACATCTTTGGGGAGCATCTGCTACGGATCACTCTTTACAGCTGCAATTCGTACTTTGCGGTGGGAGGTAGAAACATAGGTTATGATCGCTGTCAATTTACTCTGAGAACTTGTTGCATCATTTAAGTGCTTCAAAAATTTTGATCTATCCAAGTTTTCTTGAATGCTCCAGATCAGAGGAATTCGTTCCAAGATTGGCAACAACGAGTGTTTGCTTTGCTGTGTTGACTTCTTGTTCCATCTTGTGGAGACACTTGTCAGATTTTTTAATAAGTATGCGTATGTCCGGGTAATTCCACTCCTGGTGTTTGCTTTTCCTTCTCGAAAATCACAAAATATAGAGAAATGGATTCTGGATTTCAGTTATGAGCCATCACATATGATTCATCTCATAGGCCCAATATTGATGTCATTTCAAGTTTGTTTATGTTATATACAACAGATTTAGAATGTTCTTTTTATGTGTATCCCCTTGTTTTATGCACCCATTACAACACCAGCTTCCTGATTGTGTCACATTGATAGTTAGCATGCTATTGAGAGATTGATTTTAGGGTATTCTGTTTGTGTTTGGCTTCTTGTTTTAACATTTAAATAGATATAATGGATATAACAATTATTTGGAGTCAACTATATGAATCATTTTCTAATATTTAACTCTGTCAATGGTCATGCTTTCCATTAGGTATTAGCTTAGACAATAATTGGAAATGCCCGTTATATTTGGCAATCATATCTCTATTTTTTTGTTGACATCATTAAATATTCATTATTGACAAATTCATGCCTTTTGCACAAGCTAAGTTGTACGTAAAATTTGTTAATTCCAAGGTACACGTTATACCTCAAACTAGGCTGCTAGGGCGTGGGTCATGGCCTTGATTTTGCATCCATATAAAAGGTGGATTTTGCTCTAGTGAAGCTACCATATGGATGGGTGATATCCACTTGTGGGTCAAACTCACACTTTAAAACTATCTTGCATGGGGAGGACGCCCAAGATGTCATATTCCCAGATAAAATTTTACAGGTTTTTGATGTGAGATTTATGATCATAAAAAAATCCATGATATTCCAAAGCTTCTCTCTATAGTGACACCCATCTTCTCAGCTAGGTGACTACTCAAAGCTTGTATGGGTAGTAAACTCCTCAAATCACCCCATCTTCAATTGTGGCAGTATGAATCTGTACCAATATTTATTCCGTAATCAACATGTTGTGCCCTATCCCATGCTTAATGTGGGGGCTGCTTGGATACTAGAAAATGGAGTAAGGACGGGGCCCAACAGCTCATAATGCCCTTGTATCATTGTATGTTTGACACATTTTCAATGTGGGATTTAGGATCTGAGCAAAGGACCAGCGAGGTCTAGGACGAAAAAAGGATTGTCCATATGGAAGGGCTACTACCAATATTCCTGCAATCATTAGATGAAAATGGCTGCCAAACAAGGTGGAATGAAACTTATATACTCTTGATAGTGTAAACGAAAACTCATAAAACATGACCATAATCAAGTTTCATAGCCTATTATATTGGATTGAATATTTGTTCTAATTAAATTCAGATACTTAAGAGTTTTGAAGCAGAAGCTTTGCGCAGATTTTTTTTTTTTTTTTTAAAATATTAAGAAGGGAAGGATCTCTTGTATTGAGATATTTTCCAAGTTTGGTTGTCTATGGATATTATAATATGTTGAAAGCCACATCAGAGCGACTTATTGGTATTGGCCAAGGAATATAGAATTTTTCTTTCTCATAGAATGAAATTCCTTTAAAGAACACCTAAATTATTATGGGAACACATTTTTTTTTTTTTTTGAAAGGATTATGGGAACACATATTCGTGATTATTTTCCAAGCTCTCAGGTCTCATCGCACGTCATTTTCGCACTACATGTTGTTCCTCTTTTCCCATATTCTGATTTTTGTTTACTTTCTTTAATTATGGCTGATCCAATTGTGTACAAGTTTGTTTATCTATGGCTACTTCAAATGCCATTTTCCAACTTAGTGTTATTACTCTTTTAATGCCTTTCATGTGCAGTGTTGAAGTACTAAATTTTGAAATAGTCCTAAATTTTGTTCCTTTGGTGTTGCGAAGTCTAATGTGACACATATTTTTTGTAGCTTGACATTGTAGAGAATTATAGTCTACATTTAGGTTGTAATTCTATGTGCTTCTTCTTGACATGTTGTGAGTAACACAATTGCAGTGTAGAAGTCTTTAAATTATGTATCAAAATGTTTCTAAGTAATTTATATAATTTCTATATTGACGCATATGGCCTGAGTAACAGACTATTTTGAAACTTTATATATAATCATGAGATATATAGGAGATATAGGGATTGAATGCGCAGCTTATATACATCATGTTCATTTTTGTCTTAAATTAGATCTTTATAAATCTCTGTTTGCTTCTTCCTTGTGAATCTTGGGTTTTTGTCCATGACATACGAATTGTAGTTCAATCTCATATAGTTTTATTTTTAAAGAGTGACTTTTAACAGAAGTTAAACTCAATGTCAACTCTTTACTTTTTCTTTTACATTTCCTTCAAAATAAAAATCTGCGTTTGAAACGTAGAAGGCAATAAAATTTATTTCCATACTTTGTCCAACTACAATAGAGTTTTTGTAATAATTTAATTATGTGAAATTCTTGATCTGATATTTGAAAAGTCAATAAAATTTATTTTTTTTAAGAGAATTATGTTGAATTTTCATTCCATGGATATGTGAGATGGTTATGCTTGGGTCCAACTATCTCAAATTCCAATGCTAGATTTTGTTGGTAAAATGCCAAAAAACTCGAAAAAGATGTCTATATGTTTGTAACTTAGTCAAATGCCAGCTTCCAGTCACTTGAAAAAAATTTCTACATATATATTTGTTGGATAATTGACCAAATACCCCAAAGCTGTGAGAATCGTGATTCATTTTGTTGAATCATACAACTCTTGATTTGATTCACCCCAAAATGATTTGGATCAGATTTGCCAACCACCTCATCTATGAATTGTAACTGAATTGATTTGAATCATGAGTGAATCAATCAAAACTAGAAGTGAATTGATAGTGATACACTAGTTGAATCATGGTGAATTCATCTGAACCCTAAATTTGCTGAAGAACAATAATGTTTTTATAACCCTATATACACTTAGTATGTACAAATATTTGATTCTTTAAGTGTTCTTAATCTTATTAATTGATCTGAATCCCAATTCAATTCATCAAGCCTCAAAACAATTCATTTCTGATTCACCATTTTGACTACCATGAGATTCCCTGCACCTTTTTGTTCTTTGTTTCAACCAAAATGACATTCACATTGCTAGACGTGTAGAAATCAATTCTTTTGTGAGAGCACTGAGCACATTTGAACAATAACTTCATTTTTGTCTTCAATCAGCAAAAGCAGATGGTTACTCCTCATCTGACAAATCTCGGCAGCTTTCATTTATTTTCATGAAATTATTGAGACATTAGCCTATCAATTGTCTGGCCATCCAGGCATTTGAGTCTTATGTTCTCCAACTTTATGCAGGGTGTTTGGATCAATAATGCAGTTCTGACTCAAGTGTCATGTTTTAAATTTTGATCATATTTAATTAGATCTACTGCATGTTTTAGTTCATATGATACTCGTTGTTCTTTTGACACTCCCAGTTGGATTCGGGAGGCCTGTTGTTTGTTTGTTTTCTTTCTATTTATTTCCATGTTACAGTTTGAGTTTCTGTTAAGATTTCTTTTGCATACAGGATTCTTTCTTCTCGATGTAAACTATTATTTATGAATAAAGCATCCTTTCAAGGGACAAACGTACAACTCATTTATTTGTTTTTGATGACTCCAACTTTTGGGCCAACTTATGTGCACCGCGATTAATCCTAGGGACTTCATAGTTGCCTTTTTTTTTCTTTTAATTTATTTTCTTTTGTTTATTAATTTATTTTAGTCTCTGCCTTACATGCAGAGACTAGTAACTTGATAAATGAACCTTATTTTTGTTGCTACAGATAGCAGCTCACGGTAAAAGTTTTAACCGTTCCGCTAGAGATGCTTGGGAGCTATTCCAGTCAACGGGTGTCGAAGCACTCGTGGCCTATGATTGTTCTGGTGCAGTTCTGCTGATGGGAACTATCTTGGGTGGCCTTATAACTGGAACCTGTGCTGGAATTTGGACATGGCATAAAACTAGAGATAGAGTTCTTATGGTGGGATTTACTGCTATGTTGATGGGGATGATCTTGGTAAGTATTATGTCATTTCTACACCAACATATCAAAATTGAGGAGTCTGGCCCAATTCGAAGAAAACTGTATGGAGGATTTTTTTTTATTTTTTATTTTTGGTTCTTAAATTTTGCTCCCGATCTCTATATCTTTGCCTCTTGTTTTGGGTCTCTTTCAATTGCTACATTTTAAACAAAATTATATTGCTTTCTGTTTTTAATTCCAAGTTATTAGTTATAAGTCAATTTAATTGTTACTCTTTTGGAAAGGATTTTCAATAGTGTTAATTATGTTCATATATTTTGCTGGGTTAGTTAGTACTTGCTTTAGTTAGTTTGTGGCTAAATGCATGTTTATTCACTTTTTGTGGGTTAGCGGTAGACTGAAGTACATACACTTGTTTTTAGAGTTAATAAATTAACTTATTTTTATGGTGTCATTTAGTTTTTGTTGCGTTATATACTTGCGTTCATCAATAGCTCACCAAGAAGCTACAAAAAACCATTTTGCCTTTAATATGAGCCCTCTTAGCCAATATATGAGATGAGCCTTCTTGCTCTTGTATATATTATTGTTTTATGTTCATTTTGCAGGTAGGACTAGCAATGGTGGTGGTGGAAAGTGCTGTTACAGCGATATATATCTGTTATGCCGAAGACCCTTCGTTAATTGACAGATGGGATTCTGAATTCTCCAACCAGATGTCTGAAGCTTTGGTGCAACGCCTGCAACATCGAAGCGCAAGAGCCAGAGAAGTCATGACCCATAACAGGCGAGGTGACCACCAAGTACAAGGTTCAGGTTCCCTTTGAAATTTTTACCAATTGTGTATATTGTTTCAGTAAAGCACAGAATTGATCTCATTCTTGTTCACTGAATATATATATAATGTTCAATTTTTCCTTCAATATAGAGTGAATTATTTTCAAGTTTACAGACTTCGTACTTGTTTCCAACAAAATCAGTTCACAGGATGTTCAGTTCTCATTTGATAGTTTCCAACAAAATCAGTTCACAGGATGTTCAGTTCTCATTTGATAGTTCTGGTTCATCAGTTCGCCATATGACATGTTTACCGATTGGTGTATATTTGTTTAGAAAAGCACAGAATTGATATCGTTTAACTGAAATATATATATATATATAATTCTTCCTCCAATATAGAGCGAAATATTTTCAAGTTTGCACAAGTATTCTGAATAAACAATTCATCAGAATCAGTTCACAGGACGATGTTCAATTGTCATTTGACAGTTCTACTGGTTCATCAGTTTGCCATATCGCTATAGCTAGGGTATGACGACCGCCACATGCAACGAGCTTAGCACACCAATGTCCAGTATCACTTGTGGGCAGGTTGCTCGGTCGTCGAAGGTTTATGGGCACTTCCATTGGATGACCGGTTGTTACTTTCCTCCCATAACCGAGTCTCCCATGGTCGCCCCGCCCAAACTGCAGTTATAATAAAGCCATTCAGTCAGCATGGATCACATTACAATGGCAACTTTGTACATCAGGCAGAAGCCGAAAAGAGTGGAACCAACTGAAAATTTGTATCCAGCCAGCCCCTTTTTGTTGTGGCCTTGGTCTGTGACAGAAGCCTTTTTTGAAAACTGTACCAGTTTCTCCAAAGCAAACTAAAGTTGTTTTTCCATCACAGTTTGATTCAAAAGCAAATTTGCCAAATGACCCAAAAGCAGTTTGCAGACACTCAACTAAATGGGTGTCCTTCATTAAAGAGTAGGGCCACAGAAAAATGGGGCTTTAGAAACTAGATTCTCATAATTCACCTCTGCAATGGTTTTGGTCAGAGACTCCATGAATGTACTGCCCAGAAGATTTATTTTATTGCGGAGGGGCATTTAACACAACATGAAAAGGGTGCGCCCTCCATGGAGTAGATTTTATGCAAAAATCACAAAATAAAATTTTGTAATATCATAGTGTATGTATATATGTATGGATATATCTGACTCGAAGAAAATTTCTATGAATCATCACTAAATTATCTGTTGAGACATGTAAACATAGACCTAAAGGATTTTATGCAATAACCAATGCATTACTTACTGAAAACATGCGCCCATTGCGTGTTAATGCAACTGAGTGAGTTCCTCCACAAGAAACCTAAATAGATAAGCAGGATAACAATATTTTAGGCAGGTAAACACTTAACAGTAAATATTGGTTTGCATCTTTTTATAACTCCTCAAATTTCCAAAAAAGTATATAATACTTGTAACAGTTGAGTCACCTGAGTAAAGTTGTTACAAGTACCTGAACTATGTCCTCGCCCACTAGGAGTTGAACCCTCTGAGGCACCATTTTGCTGCTCTTGTCATCTCCAAACCCTAGTCTCCCATGCTCTCCTCTTCCCCAGCCATACACCTTCAAAACAACAAAATCAAATAATTGCGTCATCTCACTGTGCTGACATTCGTTGACATGTATCACATTAGGTTGATACTTGATAAAAAGATTCTGTAATGTAACAAATGAAGAAGATTTGGATTACTTTTCATGCATGATTCATGGGCAGTGGCACATCATTAATCAGGACATTATATGGTTGCTATAGTATCATGGATTTCAACAATTTGGTAATGTAAGTTATTACACAATTCAATATAATTTTACAAATTGGTAATCACAGCCAATACTTTGTTATAAAAATAAAAATTAAAAAAAAAAAACTCTAAAAAGTTGAAAATAAAGTATTCATAAATCTGCCGAGCTGGATTGACAGAATCCTTGTACTACAATTCAACTGCTCTATGTTTGTACAATAAGAATGACATGTTTGAACTTTGTACATGTAGAAAATCTATCAAGAATACATGAGACGTGCAAAATAATTGAGCAAGCACACGCATAACAACAATGATCTCCCGTTTCTTGTCTCAGTTAGGATAGTATACTGTTAATTAAATTTAAATCATACAGAATATATATATATATATATGTCAACACAAATAGCAGAAAAATGTAATAGTACAAAACTAAAAGATTGAAATGCACACCTCTCCTTCGTCTGTCAACGCAGTCGAATGCCATCCTCCAGCTGCTATGTCAACCTAGAGATGATTAAAATTAAGTGTTCCATAAAAATACTTTTGGGAAATGTATAAAGGAGAATTGAATTGACAATATCAAGCATTGATCTTGACAGTATAGGCAGCATAATTGTTTAATCAAGATCTTCGATGCACAAAACAAAAAAGTGAACTGATTTGGCCATTTGGGTGGACATTGACAGACACATGAATTCTCTAATCTTACTTTAGCTTCACAACTACATGCTGTTTCACATCTTTTTACGCCTTTATCAACTTCAATCTATTTCTTCAAGAAAGTTCGGCTGATCTCTATATGCTTTTTTCACTGGATAAATCATTATTGACTTCCTCACCATGTCCAAATTATGAAAATGGATTTTCTTTCTTGTCTTCATGCAAGCACTTTTTAGTGCCTTTTTTTTTTGGCAACAAGAAAGAGACTAGTATTCCATAAGGATAAAGAAATTGGAAAGAAAAGGGGAAACATAGGTCCTCCAAGCACAAAAAAGCAAAGAAGAAAAAAGGGTGAAAGACTGAAAAAACAGTAATTAAAAACAACGAACTCCAGTGTCTCAACAGATCACTCAAAAAGAAGCACTTCTGATCTAATGAAAGCCAAATAGACACTCTAAACCAAAAGCATGCCAAACTATTTGTCATCTTTTTACTAATCATTTCTCCTTGCATTTAGGTACCGAGCTAACTTTTAACTCATATAGACACATCACTTATTTAATGCAACAACATCATCATTATTATTATGAAATTCATTCAATTCACATTTAAAACCAAAAAGCATAGTTAGTTTCATTATAATCAATTCAAGTTTAACACTAGTATTATTGCTACCTTATTACATGTACGTTACTCGACAAGCACTTGACTTTTACCTATTAAGCATTAAAAACAGCAGCATGGTGCACAAAACTCCCACCCAAATAGGGTCTTGGCAAGGGTCGGACTACTTCAGGTCTAATGTATGCATCTTTACCTTGCCAGGTAGGATTATGTTTCCATGACTCAAACCTGTGCTGTGACTCCACCTAGTCATACGGTGGAAACTCTTACCATAGCACCAAGTCTCCCCTCCAAGTTTTTTTTTTTTTTTTTTTTTTTTGAAACAGATACTATATAAATATAGAAAAGATAGTACAAGATGCCAGCTGAGATATCTGGCCTTAGTCACATATTGTAAAAGATTGTAAAATATTCCAAGTATAAAGCATAAAGCATCCATCAAATCATCCCACATTTTTTATCCTTCTCTTGGGGGCGCTAATGCCACACAAAGGTTAAATGAAACCATTACTATGATAGATAAGCTCAATGGTAGTGGTCATAACTCAACTCAACTAAGCTTTTTCCTCTTTCGTTCTTTCCATTTTTTTTTTGGAAAAAATGAAGGAAAGCCTTTTCCAGCTATATGTTCTCAGCAACATGAATTAATTTCCTTTGCCCCCACTCTACCAAGGATAAGTTGGCATGCAATTTACACGAAGTTAAATATTTCTTAATTGCCTCTGTCCATGTAGAGTTAATGGGTTAATGATGCATCTAAAGCCTACATTATGCCTACATTATTTATTTAGTAGAGGTTGCAAAAAATAAAAATTAAAAAAACCTCAAATAAGTACCATACGTGCAACATTGCCATATTTGAGAATACTCTTTTTCAATGAAAGGTTGAACCTTAGTTCTATGTGATACGAAAATTTCTAGATATACCCTGTTCTAGCCATCGGACTTCACAAGCATCTCAACCTAATATTAGTAGTGCTCTTGACCAAAGCAGATAAATTCAATTCCAAGAATAATCTAAAACCATTGAACAAAAACTTAATGCACATTGATAAAGTAAATCCTATTTATCTAAAAACACCCTTCACAAAGTTTAGAAGTTCTTTTTCCATTAAATATATCCCAAATTCTATCTACTTTCTCCATTGACAAACCATGTGCTTTTTATCTCATTGAAGACCATATGAGGTTTTTTTCCTTTTTGGGAAATGAAGTATAAACAATCTAAGCACCAAATTTGTTTTAGTAGCCTCTATCTCCTACTAGCTTTTTGGCCCATGCCAATGCAATGACCTAGTTCCTACGTTACTTGGTTTAGAGATGCTTGCATTGGACTTGAAGAGGTGACGTGCTAGTGTCTATATAACATCCACACAAATAAGGTGATCAGCAAACCACCTTTGCCTTTATTCTTCTATTTATGATCCACTATTAACAACACCACCTATGATATCATTTTTTTGAAAGAAATGATATTTTATTGATAAAGTAAAGGATTACAAAATTCATTTAGAAATCCACAATAATCATCCTAGGACCCCTTCCTATAATACATTGTCCCACCCGCTAAGCCAGTTAGACATTGAATAGCCCATCGATAGAGTGCTATGACTAATCTAGAACGAAGCTAAATAATGAGATTCCTCCCAAATATGTAATAGTGGGGAGAATTTATCTGAAAAAAAATCCTAGCATTCCATTCCTTCCACAAGCACCATATCACTACCAAGCTAGCCACCATCCAGTGTCCCCTTCATTTCCTAGCCGCTTCCTCCCAATACGGACAAATACCACTATGATTATCTTGACCATCTCCATTAGAGAAGATGGAAAAGTGATTCCTGCATCTTTCCCACAATAAGGAAGCAAAGTTGCATTGACCAAAAATATGAGCTGCAGATTCCCCATTCTGTTTACACAAAACACAACAGGAGGGGGACAAAACCCATATAGGAAACCTTTTCTAAATCATATCTCTTGTATTCACCTTCTCCTTGAATACAATCCACGCGAAGAACTTCCATATACTCTCATATAAAATAATACATGGTGCATAAGATTTTAGAAGCTGAAATTCGAGCTCAAGGACTGTAATAATCAACAATTTGCAAAATTCAAGGAAGAGATAAAGGCTAACAAGGTCAATCGAGAATCTATTCAAAGTGGTCTCTAGAGCCCTCTAACTTGTGTTCATCAGAACTTGACACATGTCAAAACCTTTCTTTTTTACGGCTTTCCTTCCTGTTGAAAAACTCTCTTTCATCTACTTCTTTGAGTATGGAATCAGTTACAAAACACCAACAATTTGGAAATTTATTCCTTCCTCGATCAGTGGTGTGTATTCTACATCAAATCATGATTAGAAATCTTCTGCAAGATATTAAGTTGCAACTTTTGGGAATTTCCGCTTACAGATATTTGGACAATTAGGAAACTTCTCTTCATGTAGCAAGACCCATCTTCTAAACTCTTCTACTTGTCCTCTTAATATTGAACTTAAACACCTAAAATCATCATCATTGTAGGGATTAGGGACAACCATTTAGCCTACCATTACTTCTTGGTTGTATCTTCATTGATTTATATGAAGAGCATCCCCTTAATTAGGAGCAGGGGAGCTTTTCTATTATGTCATCCCTTTGTATATCATTATTTGGGGGCATTTTTGTACATGGTAATTGTACACAGTTTTACGTGCAACAATTCACAAACCATCCCATCAAGCAACATTGTTCATGTAAAGAACGAACCAAAGGACTGTAGCCCTTTCTAAAATTGAGTTGCTTTCAACTCAATCTTTTCCTATGTTTCTGTCAGTATTCCTCATTCCCCAGATGAAATTGTTCCACAATGCATCCAAGGAGTTTTGTTAACCTCCATTTATTAGCTCTTTGTCCTCTAATCTTTTAGCAGTTCGGAAAGCTTATCTTCCTCCAGTTCACTTCCCGTGTATGTGTTCAGATTTTTACAGAGAAAAAATGACTATTGAACTTGGTTGTGCTTTAGTTGCTTTTCTTTCTTGGAGGGGTTCTCTACCTCTTTTAGCACTTCAGGAAGCTAATCTACCCGCAGTTCACTTCCCATATGTGTGCTCAGATGTTTTTACAGAGAAAAAAAAGACAATTGACCTTGGTCATGTTTTAGTTGTTTTTCTTCCTTAGATGTCCTCTACCTCTTTTAGCAGTTCAGAAAGCTAATCTACCTGCAGTTCACTTCCCATAAATATTTGTTGAGATTTTTTACAGAGAAAAAAATGACTATTGACCTTGGTCATGTCTTAGTTGTTTTTCTCCCTTGGAAGTGTCCTCTACCTCTTTTAGCAGCAGTTCAGAAAGCTTATCTACCTGCAGTTCACTTCCCATATATGTTTTCAGATTTTTTACAGAGAAAAAGTGACCATTGACCTTGGTCATGTTTTAGTTGTTTTTCTTTCTTAGAGGGGTCCTGTACCTCTTTTAGCAGTTCAGAAATCTAACTACCTGCAGTTTACTTCCCAGATATGTGTTCAGATTTTTTACGGAGAAAAAATGACTATTGACCTTGGTCATGTTTTAGTTGTTTTTCTTTCTTGGAATTGTCTCTACCTCTTTTAGCAGTTCAGAAAGCTAATCTACCTGCAGTTCGCTCCCCGTATATGCATTCAGATTTTTAACAAAGAAAAATGACTATTGACCTTGGTCATTTTTTAGTTGTTTTTCTTTCTTGGAAGTGTCCTCAACCTCTTTAAGCAGTTTAGAAAGCTCATCTTCCTCCAGTTCACTTCCCATGTATGTATTCAAATTTTTCAGAGAGAGAAAAAATGATTATGTCAGGTTTTAGTTTTTTTCCTTTCTTGGAGGTGTCTCATTTAACTACTGACTGCATCATCTCTCTAAACAAATTTCGCCCATGAAAAAAAAGAACCAAACAGCCTCAAATCCCCTTTACAAAGCATTCATGCACTACATGACCCAAGAATCACATTCCTCTCTTTTGAGAGGAAAAAAAAAATATAATCATATCAAATAATGAGAAAATACAAAAAGTGACATAGACTTGGAGTATCAAAGGCACAACAACACAACTACCACAACACTGCCTTTGGACAATTACATAACGCTAAGCCAATCTAGAAGCCTCTTGCCAAACTAGAAAAGCCACCCAGGTAGCAGCAAATTGAACAGAAAAAGTCCTGAATGACTTATCCTAAAAGATTTGTGAATTTCTCTCTATACAAATAGACCATATCATTGCTCAAAACCCCTATATCTTTGGACCTTAATATTTCCTACCAAATGGTTGAGAGAGAAGCAATCCAGTATTAGAGAAAGAATTAACCTTCCTAACTGTGAATTCCCACTTGCTCTAACTAATCTAGCAAACAACTAACGACAGCACAAGTGCTTAACTCACCATCCTACAAGCAAAGAACAGAGCAACAGGGGAGGGGGAAGAAACGACAATAGAAATGAAGCTACAAAGTATTGCAGGTGTTAACATTGAAATTTCTGGAGGAAAGTGCGTACTTTTAATAGGATGGCCTAGTCTAGCATTACCCACTAAACACTGAAATGTGAGGATGCAGTTTTTTGAAAGAAAGCATCGCATGGTTCAACATATACAATTTTCTTAGTAATGCCCTTGAAAACTTGTAAAGCCTCAAATGTTCGTCTCAATTTGCTAATTTCTCATTAGAATCTTTTGCAAAGTCCTTTCACAATGGATATAGAGATTGTAGTAGAATGAAATGGCCACATCACCCATATAGAAGTTTTAGGGGGAAAAACAAGCTAACATGTCTCCTAGACACATATTTCAAAGACATATGAAAGGAAATGTAAGACAAAAAATAACTACCTTTTGCCATGAAATGAGAACACAGGCTTTAAGGCAAGAAAAAAAAAAACCACAAAAACAATAAGACCATTTGACATTATCTATAACCATTTGGAACAGAAGAGGAAAAGCACATAAACAATAGCTTCAACACTCTTCTGTCCCCAATGTAACATATCTAATTAGGAATAAAAGACAAAAAAAGAAAAAAAAAATTGGGGATGGGGGGGAGGGAATAAGAATACAAACCAAAGTCAGACCAGATAAGCCTTGAACAGGAATGGGTTGTGATCTTGGTTGGGTGTCTCCAGTCCCAAGTTGTCCATACTCATTATTACCCCATGCCCACAATGTTCCTTCCTCTACAAGTGCCAAGTTGTGGAATGCCCCAACTGCGATAAGCCTCACTTTCTCAAGACCCTGTACTCGTACAGGAGACCAAATTTGTTTTCTACAATATCAAAAACACCATTTATTAGAATTCAACTGATAAGTAATTTAAATATATTTCAGTTACAGCCCTCTAAAGACACAAAATCCACACAAAGGAAAAAGACCATAACAAGGATATAGAGAATTAACACAAGAAACATACATATCTCCAGGTGGCCAGGGCTGTCCCCATGTCCATACATGCCCTTCATGTGTAAGCACCACAGAATGAGTACCTCCAGCAGCTACCTAACATAAAAGCAACTACAGAAACTGAAGGTTAAACAGACACTGGTATATAATTACCTTATATGGAAGAAAATTATGTGAACAAAATGAAAATAAATCAGGAATAACCAAGAAATTCAGGTAAAATGGTCAAGCATATGTATTTCCTTCTCAACAACTTTAAATCTTTTAACCTTGAAATTTACATAGATTCTAATATAATATTAGGCTATGAGCTATGTAGGTGCAATAATATAAATAGAAAGAAGATGTCCTCATTTGTATACATGTTTGAGAATCCACATGAATAGAAGAGCATGATTGCTGAAAGTAGATTCATCCAAAAAAATCCTTTGGGAATACAAAAGGTGTCAGCCTCACAGGTGGTAATTCCTTTGGAAAATGGTAAGTCAATCATCAACAAAGTGATCTAATTATTATTCATTAATGGATTTCTTTCTATGAGAAAATGGAAAGTGTATTGTATAAAATAGTGCAAATGAATAGAACTGAAAATACAAAATAAACAACCCCAAAGGGCGCCCCAGGCCCATCAAGGACTATACAGAAATGGGGTTCAACCTCTCAACCAATTCCCTAAGGAGTAACCTTTGAACAATTTACATGAACTAACCCAAAGAGGAGGCAATGTAAAAAGATTTGTCCTAATTCACCAAACATAATCTCTTAACAAATTACCCACATGACTGCAAAGAAAATCACTCTCCGTTGCTATTTGTAGGACAGACATTGTTGTATGGAAATGATAACACCAAGCATAATGAGGAGAATCCTTCCCACGCCCGTCAATAGATTTCAAAATAAAAAGATATGCTCAGGCAGCACATTTTGCATGATAAGGACACATGATACTCTAGTGTGGCACCAGCATGCACTAGCTAATGAGCTTAATTTGCATCAACAGAGCTATGCAAATGGCTGCTTTTGGAGAAGATAAATCACATAATCAATACTTGCTTCAATGTATTTATTCTCACCAAAGTAGGATCTATCATAATTTAAGTAAGCACTAACTAATATTTCTTTGTTGCCCCACAAACAGCTCCAAGACTCAGTTCTTTTTCTCTCTTCATGTCTTCTTTACCCAATGCATCCCTGACATAGCTTAACAAGGCAGTATATCCGCTTTAATCATTTAACTTCAACATTTCACTTAGCATCAATTAAAGAAGATTAAAGAGATATCGAGAAAATGGAACATGATATGCATTGGCACACTTTTATTCTATAGGAGCTAGTCATTTCCACCTTCCAAAGGACAAAATTTGCCAAAAGAGGCCGCCATTCATATTAACAGTTAGGAAGAGAAAACAGCATACTCAAAATTCACAATTATCATCAGGAAAATACATTAGAGTATGATTATTATGATAAAAAATGTAGTGACCTGGCGGACTGATAGCTTTGGAACACAGCGCTTAGGAATTCGAATGTCTCTCCTCACAAACCCAGTGTTATCCTCCTTTCTCTCTGGTTCCTCGCCACATTGACCATACTCATTGCCACCTGCATCCCAGATAATTTATGTGACTTTTTGGGCATAAAAGTCCAATCTCCAATTGCGAACATGCCAAATATTGAGAGGAAAGGGATTAAACTTAATTATACCCCATGCATAAGCTCGTCCTTCATCATCAACAGCCAAACAATGCCACCCACCAATAGCTGCCTGAAGTTGAGAAAGTATCCTTAAAACCAAAATCAATTTCAAGGAAAATTGGAGTACGAAAAAGAATTATTACTACATCAATTAATGACTCCGACCTGAACAATTTTAACATCTGCAAGAGCTTTAACCTGGCTTGGAATATTCTCTGTTTTGGTTTCAGGTGGGTGTCCTAAGGTTCCTCTCTGGTTCCATCCCCATGTGAACAACTAAATCCAAAACACAAGAAGACACCACGAACACCTTTTACCAGTCAAACAACAGATACCCGTTTCAAAATTACTAAAATAAAAGAAGAAAAAGAAACTGACCAGTATAAGCAACAATTTCACTTTTCCATCTTCAAATATAAACAGGCAGACAACTAGAAAACACCAAACACGAAAAAACACTTTTTTAAATCGAACAACAAAAATTCATTTTTGGAAAAACCAAAGAACTGATATGTGAAGCAATAATTTTGATTTTTCATCTTCACAACCTTGTCAAAGCAAAGACACACAAACACAATAACCTTTTTCGTCAAAAAAAAAAAAAAAACCCAAATGCCCATTGCTGCAGACAGCCAAAACTTAATCAGTAAAAGCAATAAATTTCACCTTCCCATCTTCACAGATGGCAAGTGAATTCCTACTCCCAGCAACCACAGAGCAGACTCTGTGGGACTCAAGAGCCTTTACATTGCACACCCATTCCTTATCTTCATTGTTTCCCAGACCCAACTGTCCATCCTCTCCTGATCCCCTAACAACACATCATACGCACGCAAAACAGTCTTAAAAAAAATCAGAAACAAAAAGCAAGCCCAAATAGTAGAAGAGTTAAAGAAAGAGGTGAGGAGTTTGAAGTTGAAACCATGACAAGAGGATGGGACTATTCATGGCGGGGACGGAAGCTGAGAGGGAGCTGAGAAAGAGGCGGCGATTGTAAGAAAGATTGTTAGGAGTGTTCGCAGTGGAGAATAAGGGAAGAAAGAATAAAGCAGCAGAAACGGGAAAATTCGCAACTGTTATAGTGACGCCACAATTCCATCAACGGGGTGTCCAAATGTATTTGTATAGTGGCCTTTTTCGATAATCAATTTTATTACTCACATTGTCAATTCATTAAAATTTTACTTATAATATTATAAATTTATTATATTATCTTATATAAATTTTATATTTATATTAATTTATTAAATACACTAATTATAATATTTTATTTATAAAATATATATTTCAAAAAAATCTATTGTTCACATTTAAATTAAAAATATATAATTATTTATTAAATAATGCATTAAGATTATTTATTTATTTTTAAAATTATATATATTATAATTTTTTTAAATAACGATTTATTAATATTTATATATTATTCAAAATTAAGATTTATTTATTTTACAA
>JAJIYU010007416.1:0-19241 GCA_030144865.1 Tinospora cordifolia | reverse complement strand
AAAAAACTTTTTTTTTCAAAATCATTTCAGTTTCTAAAACAAGAGGTAGGGCTTCTAAATTAAATAAATAAATAGTCTTACGTGACTAGTCGATTCTTTCTAATTCTTGCCCAAGGCATCTAAAGCCTAAGCTCTCATACCACCTTTGTAACACCCTACCTCCCGAGTCCCTTCTTCCAAGTCATCTGACTGTTCAATTCTTTTTGATCAAAATCTTAGGATGCCCAGGAAACGGGCCTGTGCTACATTTTCTTCTTCTTAGATCCAAATGCATTAGGGTTCCTGTGTACATTATTAGTCTATGTACAAAATAACATCATAATAAAGTAGATTCTTCATTTCATCATTTAACAATTTCAGGTACAACATTCCATTATAACGAAAAATAAATTTAAAACTAAAAATACAAGAGTTCACTTGGGCCTATTTGCCCTACGTTAAATTAAATAAAAACTTTCTAAGAAACAATCTCCTCGCAGGCTTGATCAATTTCCTATTGTGAAAAATAAGGGGGTGAGCTACACAGCTCAGTGAATCAATACATCTATTTAATCCATTATTCAAACCAGACAATACAATCAGATTAAACACTTTTAGAGATTAATTCGATCCAATCAATATATTAATTCAATCGTAATTTAGACCGGACGAAAATACTCTCTGTGCTCCAAATCTGGGGAGAGATCAATTCTAAAACTCAAATCCTTTTCCAGTGGGTTCATTTTGAAACTTGTTTCATGTTGATGTCATTATTGACAACCAGTTCCAATTCTACATGGAACACAGAAAGTTTCCCGTAGCGGTACGTAGTTGAAATTTCATTTAATCTGTCTTTTGTATATAAGAGCATGATAGATAAATATTTCAATAGAAAATTAAACATACCACAATATAACATGATAATTCAATAAAAACACATATTTTCGATTTCTGATGTAGAAGATCGTACGAGACGCAACTACAGAGCATACTCTCTCAAACAGGAAAGAGACTTTCGATTTCTGATGTAGAAGATTGTACATAATGCAACTACAGAGCATACTCTCTAGGTCATGCAATATGATGATTGAATGACATAAATGCAGAGAACAAGAATAAAACTTAAAAGATTAAGCTAACCAAACAAGCAAATATCATCTAAATCAAAATAATAATTTAAAAGAAAGGAAAGAAACTCACCTTAACTATTCTTTCTTTCAAACTTTTCTCTTCTCCCTCTCCTCTCAAATTCAATGCTTTGATTTGGTGTGCAAAAATATGAAGAGAGGCTCCATATTTATAGTAGAGGTAGTAGTTGAATATTTGTCATGTAGTGGTGGTTGAATATTTGTTATGTAGTAGTGGTTGAATATTTGTTATGTAGTGGTGGTTGAATATTTGTCATGTAGTTAAAATTACTTTACTTATAAAGTTATTTACTAGAGATAAAATTTATGAATAATCAACTTTACTATTAATTTTATTAATCAATTTTACTATTTACGATATCATTTATAATTTTACTAATTTCGGTGCTATTAATTAATTTTATTATTTATCATTCTACTACAATATTATTAATCAATATGACATTTTTCGAATATGCTAAAATGAATAAATAAATAGATGAATAAATAAATTTATTACACTTTCTTGTCATTCATGACTTTCATTTACCATATTTTCATTAGTACATCTAATTAATATTTTATATACATATTTTTTCTATATTAATATCATATTTAAAATATTATTTTCTTATTCAATTGGTGTAGTGTATAATTACCCAGCAATTCGATATGTCCAATATTAATCATCATATGTTCATGTATACTTCTATGCTAACTAATTACTTGCATATCAATGACAAATATACATATATATAAATATATACGAATTTGTATTTTAAATTCAAGTTTCGGTTATTACGTCACTAAAATTCCATGTATTACAAATATTATGTCACAAAATTTTAGGTATTACAACCTACCCTCCTTAAAATAAATTTCGTCCTCGAAATTTGTATTTGCTCACTTCAATATTGTTTAGTTAATATACTTTGGGTGAAGAAATCATGACATCTTAGTGTAAACCACACCGACCCGAACCGTGTTGCCGACAAAATAGTAGTACCAACAGCAATGTTGACCATTGTGCCATTAAAACGGTGTCATTGGTTGTAACGCCAATAATTATACCGAGAAAATAGTGGTAGTGTCATCAATATCGCTGATAGAATAGTATATCTAATGATGACAGCTAATAATTATGTCGTCATAACAGTATCATCCCCTCTCCTATAAATTCCTGGCCCATTTGCATCTTTCGCCATGTTAATCGTCCATCTTCTCTTGTTCTGAAAGAAAAAATGTTGTTCTTCTTTTTCATCTCAGCTATAGTTTCCTCGCTATTCGAATCGGGAAATTCTTCTAATCCTCTGGTGCGTACCACCACTATGCTAGTGCCGAAACAGCAAAAGTTTAAGACATTGGCTCACAAATCGGTTCCTCCACCATCGGTGCAACTCGATTCTAATTCCTCAAATGATGATAATCTTCCCCTTGCTGTTTTCTTTGAACGGATATCTCAGAAGTCTCAATCTAAGTCTAAATCGACTCTTTCTGAGTCATGCAAAGGTAAGGATCCTTTATTCTCTCGGTCATCTCTTCCTGATTCATCCCCTGTCTCTCTAACAGAATCAGAAGTTCCTGTCTCTGAACCGATGAGTTCGGAATCTCCTCCACTTCTCTCAGAAGCAATAAAACATAGGAAAATTACTGAGATCTATGATAGTCAAGAAACTGTGAGACCGGTGGGCCCGGTGGGGTGTGACATTAAAAGGCGCCTTTTATTATGACAACTCGATCCCCAGGGCCCACCATATTGGACACATCTCAGGTGTACGACATAGTTCAATTGGTAGCGGATGATGCAAAACCTAAGTATTTATTCCCGTTGGTCTTGGGTTCGAATCTCCGCGAAGGCGAAAGGAAACTCTCTGAGGGGGAGAGCGTAGCACACGTGTAACGGGTTGATGTTGACACATGGCGTACCGATGAGTGACAACGGCCGTGGATTTGGTCCTCTAAGAGGCCACGGTCGTGCACCTGAGGTGTGTCCAATATGGTGGGCCATGGGGACCGGGTTGTCACATATTTTTAGAGGAGACTGTCAAATTTTTCAAGAAATTGGTGATTTAGTTAGAAAGGCTTACAGGGTTTTTGATATGTCAGTATTATGACATGTTTGAGAATTCTGTGTTGATTGTGACATCACCTGAGAAGGGTTCAATCGCGACATTATGAGTCTGGATACATCATTAACTGTTCATATCAATTATGTGTAGATATAAAAAAAATTATTATTTTTATTTCGATAGTGGGCCAAATATAGAAATAATAATTAATAATGACATTGAGTTAACTTATATAAATATGGTTAATTATGGTCCTTGAATTACAAGCATGTTTTGCATTCTTACATCCCATCATCAAAGAGAATTCTTATTAATATATGGTGATTTGAAAGACTAACCGCCATGCTCTTGATTTATGGGCATCATGATGAATTCAACATGCTCCCACTCTAATTTATGTATTTTTGGTGGGACAACAAGAATGATGTTGTTATTGTGATGGTTTTAACTTTTGATTGATATTCGATAATATTCACCACCTCATTCCACAAGTTTTCTTTACAAAAAAATATTAAAATCCAACACCAATACATTGAAATCTGCTTGAAACGTGAAAAAATAATATGTTTCTTTACTGATTTGTGATATGAAATTTGATTCAAACTTATTTAAGTTGAATGCTTCTTAAACTTAAAATAACAATTTTTCTTTTATAAAATTTTGTTAAATTGTTGCTTACAGACCTTCCTACTGCTCTTCTTGCCCTTCGAATTATAGAGATTTTTGCATCGGAATACACACACAAAGATGCAAATAATGCAAGAAAAAAAGCACACACACAAATTTACGTGGTTCGGTAAAAATATATCTATCTATTCTACTGAAGATGAAGAAATTTACTAATTTTAAGAAAAAATTTACATTATTCAATGTTTTCTCTAATTTTTCTATCTCTGCTCTATATAAAGGAATAGAGTGTTTTTCACTAGTGAATTTTTTGCTCTCTATCTCTTTATATAGAGTTTTTCACTTAATATCTTATTCAAAATTAGAAATTTATAATTCAATTTTCTATTCTAACTAAAAGTCTGAAACAAATAGGAAGGTGATGCATATTAGGATACAAGTCAAAAAAGAAATTCATAAAAAACAGAAATACCTTTTAAGCCCACAAGAGTATGAGACACACGTATATATATAAAACATGAATAATTGAAAAACTAATAAAAATGACAAATTAACGTAGGAAAAAAAATGGAGAGAATGAGAGAGGAAGGGAGCATTTGGGTTTGAAGAGGGGTGAACATGAGAAGGGCAAGATAGAAACTTGGGCGTGGGTGAAAACGAGTGCCAGATAGAAAAAGAGGAAAGAGCGGATAATTTAGAGGGACTGGTCCAATTATATTATTCAATCGTGTACTAAGTACACATACATGTTCACACACACATATAGGGATATGCAGACTTACCTATATGCGTAAAACTTTTAAATAAAAAAAGTTTTCATGAAGTCAAAGTCCGAATCTCGAAGGGTGAGAACAACATTGGACTAGTATTTGAAAATTATCACAATCAAGTACCTATGGGATAACATTATTTTCATGGTAGTAGACTAGTTATATTTGCTTCAATCATTATACATAGTGAGGAGTCGCAGCAAGAACAAGATTTTCTTTCTTGTGAACAGTGAGGCCACTAGTTTCTGACATGTCTAAATCCTTCCCTTCCGTTCCAAGAGGCTTTGTCCAATCAAATCTATTTAGTATATTGGCCAATGCAAGTTCCAATGTAGTGATAGCAAATGCAATTCCTGGGCACCCCCTTCTTCCTGCACCAAATGGTATGTATTGAAAATCATGTCCTTTAAAATCAATGGCAGAGTCCTTAAACCGATTCGGATTGAACTTTTCAGGCTCTTCCCATGAGAGTGGATCTCTTCCAATTGCCCACATATTGACGATAACTGTTGCTTTTGCTGGAATGTCATACCCTTGAACTTTGACAGCTTCACTTGATTCATGAGGGACCATTAAAGGGCCTGAAGGATGGGTTCTAAGAGTTTCTTTAATCACTAGTTTCAAGTAATTCATTTTCTCTGTATCCTCCTCAGTTAGGAATAGTTTCCCTTTAGAGATGCTTCTCACCTCCTCTTGGGCTTCCCTCATAAATTCAGGATGTCTAACGAGTTCAGTTATTGCCCATATTAGAACTGTATGTGTGGTATCTGTTCCTGCTGCAAACATGTCCTACACCAGGAATAGTAGAAATCTAGCACAATTAATACATGTGTTTAATTAACCATAGAAATAAATAATGTAGGGTAAAGAAAGCCAATATGTGCTCCAAATAAAGGTTTTTTGATTTTGATTCCTGGAAGCTATATGAAATACAAGTTTTAATTGTTTTATTTTTATAGTATCCTAATAAAAGAAGTATTTGGCAATAGAAATTAACTGTTTTTTTTTGTCATTATTATTAATTGTTAGAATTTATGTGGCCCACAACAATAATGAAGAGGCCGTTGCCCTCTAGGGACCTGTGTGTCTAAAATTAAGTGATACGGTGTCTGATATTTAGAGAAATATTTTTTAGATGAATTCAAGAAATGGCACATCCTTATTGGAATGCTTTAAAGATCGTACACACTTTTTTTTTTAATTTTCCATGGTGTATCTGGGCAATCGTTAGACTACTGATTTGCTCTCCATTCAAGGATTGAGTCTTCCAACAATTATTGTTACGTTCGTAAAGATTCAAACCTTTGACTTTGCTTAAAGTGAATGACGGGCAAACCACTCTTTATATATTATACATATATTCTTTGTCAAAAATCAATTTTAATAAGTAACAAGATAGACTCATCATGTGACTAGCTATAGATCAAAGGGATGTATAAAGTACTAATTAAATTAAATTGAATTTGAATTGTATTTAAACAAGTCTAGTGCTCATAAATGCATATTTAATAATTCAAAATTATGTCTAAAACTCCCAAAGTAAGTTCTTCATTAATATTCTAATAGAAATTGATCTATTTTCCAAGAATATATAAAGAGGTGTAAGAAGCTTAACCTCACATGGTGGAAAATGAACAATTTCAATTTATAAAGATATGGAAATAGTTTAATGAGGTTCATCCATGAAAATTTAATAGAGGCATGTAAGAAGAAGACAACAAGTAATTTTTGGAAAAGTACAAAAAAAAAAAAATATGAACAAAATAAACGTGATAAAACAAAATTAAAATATGTCAAAAATCTCAGCTGAAGAAACAAAGTCACGCAAGTTGGCTTCACGGATGTCTTAATTTTTTTGCTTTTCAATTGTATTTTGTGTGATATATACTATTTAGATCGTACAGCTTGAACTAAAATCCTGCGATTTTGATAGTAAAGTGGGGTATACATGGTCACATCTCCATTCATTAAGAGTTCTTTGAAACAAGAAATTATAATATTTGACTTTTGCTTCCATTTGATTTGTACTGGTTTTGTTTTCAAATTTATCTCTCTTCTTACTCCTTATTATCATTATTTATTTATTTATTTATTTAAATTTTTGACACGGAGTTACTATGTGAAAAAAGTAAACTTTTCTAAATACTCTAAACAGTAATTACCAAGGAGAAAATACGTGAATTTAAATTTTAACCAATTTTATCTAAAAAAATAAATTACTAATTTTCTAAATTCAATTAAATGTGTAATATGTATATGTGTATTTATTTATTTGTAAAAAAACGTTGTGAGTAGTGTAGTCGATATTAATTGAAAGTAATTGATTAAAAACAGTACCCTCGAAGGAAAATTATATATTAAAAAGAAAAATTAAAGAAATAAAAACAGTCGATAGAAGAGGTAGCTTACCAAGATGAGGGCTTTAATGTGATCTCTTTCCAATTCCACGTGGTTGAATGTGCTGTTGTTTTCAATCTCTAGCAAGACATCTACGAAGTCAACAATCTCACCATCAGCACCAGCACCGGCATCACTAGCGTTGCTCTTCTCCTCTCTCCTCTTCTTCTTCTTCTGTATATGTTCCTCCACCGCTTTATCAAGAAACTTATCAGCTTCTCTAAATGCCTTCTCCACTCTTGCGTTCACTCCATTAACGTAATTCACCCAAGAAAGTGAAGGTATCCAGTTTCCGACATCGAAAATGCTTGCCAAGTGCATCATCTCATCCAGCAAATCTTTGAGATTCTTCCCATTTTCCATCTTCTCATTATACTTCCTTCCCAGTGTAGCCCTGCAAATTATGCCGTTTATGTACGCAAAAAGAATCTCAGTTAAATCCACCAAGTTACCAAATGATGAAGAAGCAGCTGTTTGGATCGTTTCAATCATGAGGGCGGTCTCTTCTTCTCTCAAGCCTCGAAATGATTTTACCCTTTTGGAATTAAGAAGCTGCAAGACGTAAATCTTGCGAATCTCCCTCCAGTACTCTCCGTAGGGCACGAAAGCTAAGCTCTTGCCGTAAGTAAGTCGATTCGCGATTTTTGCTACAGGTCTACCCGCGAAAATGTGATCATGGGTTTTAAGGATTTCGCGAGCTCCAATGGCGGATGAAACCACCAGTGTTGGAACTTGACCAAGATGAAGAAGCATGAAAGGGCCATATTTTTGAGACATGGCATGTAGACTCCGGTGAGGCAGGGAGCCAAGTTGGTGAAGGTTTCCTATAATTGGAAGTTTAGGAGGTGAAGGAGGCAAGTTCAAATTGCTACAGCTTCTACGTCTATTAATGAGGAAGATGAAGAGAAACAGGAAGAAGAGAAGAAGAGACATCAATGATTGAGGAAATTTGAACTCTTGCTGTACCAGCCAATACTGCATTGCTGAAGACATTTTGCAATTTGGCTTCTGGAGTTTGATTTAAACCTAGGTCTCCCTCCTTATATAAGCGAAACTCGTGATGTTTGAGGGCTCAAAATAATTGAACTTGATGATCTTATACATTTTTTTTTTAAATTAATTATCATGTGATTCATGGGAGTTTGATGTGCATTTCATTCTAAGCCAGCCATCGGTACGGTATAATTATAAGATGGTGACTTGTGGTTAGGATTTCTTTTGGATTGGTCTACCACATCGTGGAACACGCTTGCTCCCTTTGTGATGCCACGCATGCTCCCTTCCCAATGAAACAGCATGCATTATTGTAGCTTGGTACTAATCTGATCCATTTTTGTGCATAGTTTCCCTACTGAAAATTCCACTGTTTAAATATTTACGACACACAAGAACTCTAATATTTACACCACACAAGAACTCTAATTTGTCAAGTTTACAGTAGTAAATTATTGTTAAAATTTAATGTGACAAGGATTAATGACTTGTTTATTTCTAGAAACGATTCGTAAGGATTTTGCATTCTTTTTTAAAAAATAGTTGATATAAATTGTATTAAGAAACAGTTTATGAGTTTAAGACATATTTTATTTTGAAGAGAGATTCACATTAAAAATAACCTCAGAGATGTTTTTGAAAATATTCTTTTTAAAAACATTTTATAGAATATAATTATTCCTAACATTTATACAAAATTCCATTATAGCATTTAATTTTAAAAGTTTCTAGAGTTTCAGCTTTTCAAACTAATATGCTAGATTCTAGTTAATATCTAGTTTCCTAAAACTACAAGATACAAAATTTTAATAATATTCTGATTTCAAAAATTAAAGAATCGCAATATTCCTTTTAATATGGTTTGCATCAAACATGCCAATATTTTCCAAATCCTTACAATCTCCCCCTTTGTCATTGTTTGATGCAAAACAAAGTGAAACGCATACGCAACAAAAAAGCATTTATCAGCAAATAGAATTAACAACAGTTTGATATTACTAAGAGAAGGCATGACTGTCACTGAAGGCAAGCACACAGAAAAAATAGACAAAACAAAAAAATATATATTTTTGTAGCAACCAAAATTATGTTCTCAGCTCTCAAACCAGACAGAGAGACAGAATGTTGTATTTATACCAGAATGAACATGTACAGAGATTGATACAGAGCAAGTGTATGAAATACATTCCTTTCTAACTAACTAGTTAACTGTCAAGAAAACAGATTAACAGTAACACTACTAAATAGAAAACTAATAACTAACAGCTAACAGGCGTTATCTTGACAATTACCAATAAATAATGAATGTGTATCTCTTGATCTTCTTTTAACTAATTAATGTACTTTATCTTTATCATTTTGATAAAAATAATTTTAAATAATAATTGAAAGAAACTAATGACCATTACCGATATATACCTAAAATTTTGGGGTGTTAGAACTAAAAATGTTGTGTTTCAGTAAAGACTACATGTGGCATTGGTGGGTAAGGTTTAAAAAGCACGAGCTCGCCTGAAGAAAAGTGAGGATGTGATTGGTACAAAGCAAGGACATAAACCTACCTCTTTGCATTTTAACCATCCTTTTCTGTTAGTCCATGAAAACCATAACAAAACTTAAAGTGAGCACAAGATTATAAACACTTTGATTAATTTATTTCAATTAAATATGCTTACGCAATATCTTAATGAACTAAAGATCATAGCCGTATGGGAGGGATTTTTTTTTTTTTTTTTTGGTAAACGGAGAAAAAAATGATATAATATTCCATTTTAGATGTATGAAGAAATTATTTCAAAGTTTACATATATGTGGAGCACACATTTGTAAGGATCACCATCAACTGTTGAAATCATATAATTTGTGGCTTTGTTACCCGTGTTGAATCAGCCGAGAAAGAAGACTAATAAGTGATTATTTTTGTCTTCAAGCTTTAATGGCCGAACCAGTGAGAAGAAGAGATATGGAAGCGTTGAAAAGAAAGCCTATTATTTCGAATAATTTCTTTTTTAAACTATTATTTATCTTCTCAACGTACTTTGGGAGTAACTCTTCGGTGGAGTAAAATATATAAAACTAATTACTGCAAAATTTGAGGACGACGGTAGTTGACTGCAGCACTAGACCTTTGAGCAAGGTATGACAAGGCAATCTAATTGTGGTGGAGCAAACACTACAAATTTACCTAACTACAATTAGAGGTAGAGGGTAGGTGTGATCCCACTTGCTTGATCTTTGGGCAAGGTAACATGCAAATTTATGGTGGAGAAACACTACAAACATTTCGAAGCGTTGCTGTTGGTGAGAATAATTTTATTAGTTAATATCGCAGATTCCTTTTTAGGGCACTTTTCTAATTTTGCAATGTGTGGCGTTTAATTTTCTACACCTTAATTGTATCACTAGCTAATATATATATTTGTAGCATTAAAATTTTAAATTTTTTGAGAGCAAAAGCAATTTGAGTGAATTTAAATTTAAACCCTAATTGTACTAATTGATTTTTCTGCATTACTTAATTAATTCTCATATTTTTTATAAGCAAATATTTATTTAGCTACACAAATGTTCTTTGCATTTTGTATGTTGTCCTTTTATATGAAAAGTTAAATAAGTTATAAATAAATTTTTATTATGAATACTATTATGATATTATA
Organism: Tinospora cordifolia; assembly: GCA_030144865.1. Classification (NCBI taxonomy): domain Eukaryota; kingdom Viridiplantae; phylum Streptophyta; class Magnoliopsida; order Ranunculales; family Menispermaceae; genus Tinospora; species Tinospora cordifolia. Next base: position 8,622 of record JAJIYU010007416.1, on the reverse strand, counting down.
TATTTATAATACGATTCATTTATAATATATAAATATATATAACACAATCGTTTATAACACGACTCATTTATAACAAGAATTGTCACTTCTACCTTTAAGTAATTAAAACAAATTAAAAAAAAAAATTCTCGTACCAAAATTCATTCTTTACTGCTCTTATGAGTTTCACAAGCTAAGTAGAATTCCTTATATTCATGGTAGTACTAAACTGAGATCTAAGATGTCTACTCACATTCTCACTAAACACTCTTACTTTTATGAAAATTTTTCTCTTTGCAAAAACTTGCTAATACATATTAAGAATACTATCGATGGTTAAAAAGTCTTTTATGTAAGCTTTGCAACCTAAAAGATTTTCGTACCAAAAAAAAATAATAGAAAAGAAAGAAAGAAAGAAAAGACAAGAGGAGAGATGATATACCACCCACTATTTGGAAATTTAAAGCTTCTAAGCTATTTAGATTAAATAGCCTTTTTAAGTACATGGGGCAAGCCTTCCGATCAAAGGATAAATGAAAAGGGAGCTGAGGGTCACCACATATAATTGATACGAAGTCTTCATTTTCCACTTGTTTATTGAGGGGAATCTAGGCGACTCTGTCATTTTCTAATATTACATCAGAAAAAATAAATAAAAATAAAAATAAAAAAGTTTTCCTGTGAATCATATCGGTCTAGTCGATTGGTGTAGTCTCTAAAGCTAAGCCACATGTCCGGCCTGCAATTCCTCTGAAGTCTGGTGAATGATTCATGAGAGTAAAACTAGTCCCAATCATCAACATATAAGTTTATGAAAATAATAATCATTTTTTATATTTTGATAATTTGCTAGCAATAATAATATTTATTTCAGTACTTTGTACTTGATCAAATAGAATGCTTTATGTACACACGTGTTTATATCAAAATATGTATAAACTATTTGAATATACAATATTCATATACAAAAAAGGTGTGTTTGGTTACTAAAAAATTTTCTTCTTAAAAAAATATTATTTTCTCAAGAAAATTTTCATGAAAAAATGTTGTTGAAAAAATTTGCTCATGATTGTATTGACTAGACATGAGAAAATTTAATAAAAGTTGGTTATAATTAGTTATGTTTTAAATTAATGTATAAAAAAATTTCATGAGAGAATTTTATTTTTTCACCATTTAAGCTGAAAAAATTTTGGTAAGAAAAGTTCTGGAGCTGAAAAAATGTTTAATTTTTTTCTTTTTTTTACTATTTTTATCAACCAAACACGAGAAAATCAAAAAATTTTCAAGAAAATTATGTTTATTATTTTAATAAAAATTTTATTTAAAAATTAATTTGATTATCAATTTTTGTGATAATGGTAATTTTTATATTTTTATTACTGATGTCGTCAAGTTGTTCTCCTCCAATTGTTTTACAATCAAAATCAAGCTCTATTGGTAAATCGACCCACTCGAAAAATGTACTTTTTGACGACTATCTTTAGCTATTTCAAAACATCATTTCCAAACTCTCTTGGTTTTCAGTTAGAATCCACTCTTTTCTAAAACTCTTAAAATTATTTATTTTTCATCTCACGTTCAATAAGAAGAAACAAGAACTAAAGTACAAGCAAACTTATAATGTGACACCCTGGCTCCCGGTTAATCATCTCTGTGTCTGTTGCTACGGTCCGTCGCTTGGGCCGCGCACGGAGACGGCGCGCGCCCGTTCGTTCGTTCGGCGGGTGACGTCGGGTCACCCGTTCGTTCGCCGAGAGCTGGAGGCCACGTGGTTCGATTTCTTTTCTTTCTCAGTCTCAGCTTCATACCTTTCTATTAAGTAGGCTATGATGTGAAAAGTTAAAATGTACAATGGCCATCAAAACAATGGTTTCTTTCAGTAGATATGAAATTCATTTAAAATATATGCAGCCGAATCCAATTCGTTCATAAATCCATAGTGATTTCACATTGGCCAAATAAAACACTTTGTAGCGGAATAACATTTCAAATCCATTTTCATAATACGGAATGAAAATAAAACATTGCCCAAGGGGCTTAAGTTCCAAAATATATAATCTACAACTGAAATAGTTTAAAATAAAAGAAGGCACATGCCCTGTTCAATTTGCACACTAAAACATTATTTACAACAGAATGGTACGAAGGCAAATTCAAATAAAACTGAACAAAAAGTGTAACAACCTCCCCGCGAGGTCACTACCCAAAAAGACAGCCCGTGTGCTGACCTACTCCTGCAGTGTCAATGATCACCTGTAATGAAAAAATGGGATGAGCTCGAGAGCCCAGTGGATCATCCCTATACATCGCTAGCATTATACAAACCAGAATACAAAACATGCAATCGCTTTCATTACATTAGGCGTTTCACACAATTTCTTGTTTCGTTGTCATCTAAGACCGAAAGAGTCTATAACCCTCGCTGTGCCTTGCTCCTCGCCGTGCACGCCTCAATTTATGAATCTATAGAGTTTTTAAACAATGTACATGTGTAAGTCTAAGGCATTCATGGTACAACATAAAAACGCTAAGCTTTGTGTTCTTGGCACATGTGTTTCCAATGCACGAAAATCAATACAAAACGGGAAACACTAGTGAATGTCGCATTACCGCGGCAATGCGAAGCATTGCTGCGGTCGCCGGGGTCGGCGACATGTGCTTGACACCTTAACACTTGATCGTTAGGTCTAAATCACACACTAACTCACGAAAAACATATTACATTTGAGAAAAACGATTTAGAAAGCTAAGAAAAAACAAGATCTCAAGGGTTTTCAAGATTTACCTTAGCACAAGCCTTTTCCAAGCTTGCTTCAACTCAAATCCACCCTTGTTGATGGTGTTCTCGACGGATCTGAGCTTGAAGACAGTAGATAATGGTTTGAAGGAGCTCAAACCACCCTTAGAACTCAATAAAACACTCAAGAAATGAAGCAAACGAGTTAGATGAGAGCTAGAGAAGAAAACCAGTGAGTTGCGGCGGAAAATACCAGATCTAGGGTTTTCTGTGCACCTTTGGTTTATATAGAAAACGACGAATGACCGCGGTCACTGTAACATGACCACGGTCACTGTGTGATTACCGCGGTCGACAGAACGTTGTGCATCTTCCTTTTCTGGGTTTTTCAATTGATGACCGCGGTCACCATTTCACGGACCGCAGTCACCAGTGTATATTTCTCGGTTGATTTTCTGGGTTTCTATCGCGATGACCGCAGTCACTGTGTGACCGACCGCGGTCACCAGAATGGTGTTTTTTTTTCTGTGTTTTCTGAGTTTGCCACACAATGACCGCGGTCTCTATAGGCTAACTGCGGTCACCAGAATGGAATTTCTGGTATTCGGTGTTTTTCATCTCCATTTCTTGCGCTTCTCATATTTGCATCACTCTTACACTCATTTAGACTTATGATATATGGTTGTCGGGTCTATTGGCCGTTTTTGACACTTTTATTGAGCTTGTTATTCCACTTTTGCCGTTTACTAGCGACGTGGACGTCTCATAGACTTTCGGGGTATTACATATAATTTGTTTTACAGATCTTTATTTCATATTGTGACGACCCATGATTTGATATACAAAAAATTATAGGGTCTAAGGTATGAATTTTCTAGAATTTTAGTGAAAATATATGAATTTTTTTCAATTTTTCCTAATTTTGAGTTATTTATTGGAGGAAATTAAGATAATGTGAAAAAAATACAATTTTGAGGAAAAAATACATAAAATTTTAAGAAAAATATAGTTTCTTTAAAGAAATAATTTTTATGATTGATTGTTGAATTTTCAGAATAACTATCAAATTTTTAGAGTAATTAATGGAATTTTTGGATGAAAAATGTAAATTTTGGGTAATTATTTAATTTTGGAGGAATTAATTATTTAAATGACGAAAATTGATGTATAATTGGAAAATTTGATGAAAAGGTGATTTATTAGAAATTTTAATAATTTTAGAAAAAAATGCAAAAGTTAGAAATGTATATGTGTATATGTATTAGAAAAAAGAGGGGGAAAATGGAAAAAAAAAACAAAATTGCTACCTGGGCAGCCCAGGCGCATGGGCCTGGACTGCCCAGGCCCATGTGGGCCGGGCTAGGCCACAGCCCAGCCCGCCTTCTCTTCTTCCTTCTTCCTTCTTCTTCCTTTCTTCTTTCCTTCAACCACCACTTGCAACAACATGTCGAGTAGATTTTGCCCCTTGATTTGGACCACCGGTGGACGTTGCCGGCACGCCACCTCTGTACCCCGTGAACTCCGGCCAAGCAACCTACATGCCTAACCATTCCCTCGACCACGTGCGTGGCCACGTGGCACGTTTTGGTTCCTGCAAAACCCCTCCAAACATCACAAAATCTGGTTTTAGTGCAGAAATCCAGTTTGAACGAGCTACATTTCACCCCTCATATCTTTCTCATCCGAGCTCGAAATTTGGTAATCTCGGTGTCTTTGGAAAGAGCTCATTTCTCTCTTCAAGTTTGTGCAAACCGTTGGACAAAAGCACTGGCCTGTTGAGACAAAAGTCACCACGAAGATCTGTTGTTCGTCATGGATGAACCTAGAAAAATGGAACCATTGAGTTCATCCAGATTTGCGAGACCGATATCTCACTCATCCGAACTCCGATCTTGAGGCACCATAGTTCTTTTTGAAGTTTATAATGTCTACTTCAACTTTTATTTTATGAGAAACACCAACTGACCTCTTGAAACATGTCAAAAATGGCGTCAAAGGGGGCCTGTTCGTCACTCCGAAACCCAGAAAAATCAAACCATTGAGTTTGTCCAGTTTTGGGAGGCTGATATCTCACTCATCCAAACTCCGATTTTCAGGTAAAATGGCTCTTTTCAAAGCTTGTTATGTCTACTTCATTTTCTATTTTATGAGGAATAGCTAATGAGCACTCGAACCACGTCAAAAAGGATGTCGAAATAGGCTGCCAAACATGCTAATCTGATACTTAGAAAATTTTTTGGAGAATTTGTAATGATACCATTATTTTGTGCTTGATGTTATGAATTTTTAAAAATATGTATACATGTCTGATTTTCCTGACCTTTGACAGATACGTTCATGAACCAACTAGGAATGTTGTGTAAAAATTTGGTCACAAATAGATAAGTCTAAGAGAGTTAAATAAGTTGTCTCTTGACTATCTGTCATATGCAATCCGGAAAACCAAAATTTTCTGATATCACCCTTGGAAAACATACTAAACGGGGTCCAAAATTAATGAAATAAAATTCTGGAGATACCTTAGTAAGTTTAGATCATAACTGAAAAATATTGCGCAAATCTGATATGCAGATTGACAGCAGAAAAACTGTGAAGTCCTACTGCGCAGTTAGAGCAAATAGGACCAGATTTGAGCATCTCTATAATTCCACTCAAAAACCGTAGAAAATGAGATCAAAAAATTTGAAACAAAAATTCTTGGGAACATTTGAATGATTTAGATCAAATCTGAAAATTTTCATACAAATCCAACGGTCAGATTTATTACAGAAAATTCAGGAACTCCACTCTATAGATAGAAAGGAAAATCTAGAATTGAAGGTTTCTGTTATTTCAGTTGGAAAACATATCAAATGAAATCCAAAAAATAGAAACATAAAATTTTAGTGAATATTTGAAGGGTCTGAATAAAATCTGGAAAGTTTCACATAAATCCAACAGCTGAATTGATCGCAAGAAAATTGACAAATTTGCTGCGCAAATTAAACTAAAAGGCTTAGAATTGATTAAGTATTAAAAATTGGGAATTTTGACCCAATTGACTTGATTTTGACCATATTGACCAATGATGGCCAACTTTGACTAAGGTGATCGAGTTTTAATGAAGTTGACCAAGTTTGACCGGTTGACCAGATTTGACCGAGTCAAATTTTGAGTCGACTAAGATCGACTAGGGGTAATGGGACAGAAATTAAACCACATTTCATAAGGAACTGAAATTGAGTTAACATAATGCAGATTTGAGCGTATATTGCGGGACTGGGCCGAGTGTCGAGGAGACATTGGTACACGGGACCCGAGGTGAGTAGTTTGACCCAGTTGTTATCTTAACTGTATTCCTTGCATGAAAAATGATTGAAATTGTCATCGATTGAATGGTTTCATATGTTTGAACTACATCATTGATTTGAAATATATGTAGTCGTACACCGATAGTGAGACCATAGGCTCGAGGTCCGAGCGCAGGGTCAGGGTACACGATGTGATTGGATTAGGCTCGAGGATCGAGCGATGGGGTTAGGGCATATGATCGGTGCGCCTAGCCTCAGACTCGCTCGAGCATGGCACTTGAGGATCGAGCGCAGGGTTAGTGCGTTCGATGAATGCGCCTAGCCCTTAACCTGCTTGAGTGGCCAGTACGTCTGACTCATGACCCGCTCGAGCGATGACCATAGGGTTGTATATATGATTTAAACCCTAGTTTAGATATAGTTTTGAGCTGCATGTATTTAAATTACTTTTCCTTAACTGTTGCACTATTTATAATTGTTTTACTACATACCATACTTTCAATTACTACTCATGCATACATGCACGGTTTTCGGAGTGCTAGTTAGATGATATACTGGTTTTCCTACTCACTGAGCCATGTTGAATATTAGACTCACTACTCTACTAACATTTCAGGTTCCTTAGCGGCTGATAAAGGGAAAGGCATGGTGATAGCCTAGTCTCTGTGTGGTCCTGTATTCCCTTTTGTTTCTATCGATAGGTCAGTCATTTTTTTGTAAGTCTGAACTTCTAAATGTCGAACTATGTACACTCGTACTTTTGGAACATGATAACATATAATACATCGTTTACTTTCGCACTTTAATTAAATGGACGTTTACATTACTCTGATGTGGTATGGATGTCGAGGTTGGAAAGGCTTAACGGCGACTGGGAGGACTCGACTCGATGAGTCAGTTCGTTGAGCCGTCGTGCCGGTCGAGTCGCCCTTCGGCCTAGGGAAGGGGTCCCGACACATATATTTTTTATTATGTCTCTTATTTATTTATTTATATCATAAGAAGCCTTTCAATATTTTGATTGAAAAAAAAAAGATTAATAGAAGAAAAATTATATTTTGAGGAAAAAAAAAGTCATATTACCAGTACTAAAAATATAAGAAACTAATGGAAACTTCAAGATGAGCTCTACTTTCAGGTTATAAATTCTTTTGCGCTTTAATTAGAAAAAGAAAAAAAAAACCTCTATGAATTAAGATAAAGTCTAAAGAATATAATTTTTTTCCTAAATTAAGTCGTATAATTTTTATTAACTCATTGCCTTCTTTTTTATTCTCATTACTTTTATAACTAATACATAATAAGTAGCTTTTTAAATTTAAAAATATAAATTTTGTTATTTTTTATTGAAAATAAATTATTTTTTTGCTAAAATCAAAAGCTTAAATTATTTATATCATGTTTGCCAGTATTAATTATGACATTTATAAATTTATTTATAAAGGTAAAGTTGTAACTAAAAGTATCGCATTTACTTACCAAATTAATAGTTGTCCTTAAGCAAATGTTTGTAATGAAAAGCCATTAAAATTACTAGCAATATCCTTAGTTTTTTTACAAAATGTTTATTGTAATTAAATATCATTTACAATTACTCACGCAATGTATATTTTTACTTACCATCATTGTATTACAATTAAAAGTTACTTTTTAAATAACGACTATTACTTACGACCTTTAAAGGTGGTAAGTAAAACATGCTTTTAATTATGAAAATTGGGTTTACGAGTAAATTTTTTGTAATTAAAATCCAATTTCTTGTATATAATATTTAAGTTTATGTATGTTTATAATATTTATTCTCATTCTTTGGTAATTTTAAATATGTGAACATAAATGAGGAAGAAATGTTTTTGTTACCTAAAAGTCTTGTCTACCTAATTCTACAATAAAACTATGATTCCTTGAACCATAACTACAAGTTGTAACTATTCATTATTTTGTTCTGTGGCATTTTCTATATTTCAAGCAATAATAATAGGTCATGTTTAAGACTTTAACATAAAATTTTAAATATTTTTTTTACATATTCTTCATATTGTGAAGTATGTGATTTAGTTTTACAAAGATATTATATTCATAAAAATAAAAAAAATAAAAATAAATAAAAAAAGCTAAAATATCACAATTTAAGGCTGGCAAATTATTTTATTTGATAAGTATATATATACTCTTTTTGTAATAAAATATATAAAATAGAAGTGCTATTTATTAAAAAAGACCAATGCTTTCCCAAAAACAACAGCATTTTGCCTAAAAAACAAGGTGAAATGTTGGTGCAAACCAAAAACAGTAAATAAATACACTGGACAAATAATGGGACAACTAGTTTTTTTCCTTCTTTTTGTCCGAGTAGGACAACTAGCTTACCTTTGCTATAAATATATATTTAGATGAACCTACCAATCTACCATAAACTTAATAACACCCTTAATACAATCATGTAATAGTATTATTGTTTTAATTTATTAAATCACTAGATTCAAAAATTATTTTTGTCATTGTTAATATATAATAATATCTATAAGATATTATAAGATATTATATAAGATAAGATATTAATTATAAAGATTATATTGTATCTAATATATACTATATGGTATCTAAAAGATT
>JAJIYU010007415.1:0-19204 GCA_030144865.1 Tinospora cordifolia | reverse complement strand
TATTTATGAAAAGATATGTTCTTTAAATCACTCATAGACATGAGATATTGAAAAATGGAATGTCAAGTGTGTGTCACTTGTAAAGTAGCACGAACCCAACCCACATATTGGTTAAGTCCACTGTCAAAACGAACGGTGGTTTAGTCCAACTCTCAAATCAAAGAAACATGGGGGTTGGGGTGTTACACACACATTCAAGACAATCTGAGAAAACCTATATAAATAAATTCAAATATTACTGACCATGTAATATACTAAGGTTTAATGGAAACATTAATGAGCTAATAGAATAAGAGAAATTCTCTAACATTTGTAACCATGTGGGATAATGTAGTCACGGTAAGAGAGATTTAAAATTCAAAAGGTTTCCAAAGAAAAATAGATTACTGCTGCATACCATATCTTAAAGGATCCCATGAGATACAACCTACATACACTAAGGTGCCAATTTTGGAGTGATTAAACCCTAGTCATCACCCCATCATTCTCCTTCTGTGTGCACATCTTTGTTTGCCACTCTATTCCAGCTCTCCATTGATGTTCCAAGGTGAACTAGGACGAACAAGGTAGAAAACCATCTCAAACCACTCATACTCACTTCAAAAACCACCATTCTATGCTATTACCATCATACTTACTTTATCTTTGCCCCTTCTTCGGTAATCCTTCTTTCCTTCATCATTTTCCAGTCAAGGAACTTGCAAGATTTCTGGATCTCATGACATCCCAACAAAACACTAGAAATTACGCTTGGTAGTCACAAAAAATGTCACCTACAATTCAATTCTCGCCATGTTATTTTTTCACCATCACCAACACATTAACTGATCTTCTCTCCTCAATTCTCGCTCGCATTTAGTCAAGAAATAGACAAAGAAAGATCATTTCAAAATGTCCAAGAAACTAAGAATAAAATATATTTTAAAAAACTCAAATTAGTTTCTTAGTCTGTGGTGCATTTTGGAGCGAATTAGGAAAAAAACAAAAGGAACTTTGTGAAAGGGTGTGAACTCTAAACCTATACTTTTATTTTCACATGTAATCATATATTAGAATTAGTTATTTTGAATAGGACTTAGTTTTAAATTTATTGATATTTTATAATAGTTATACACTATGATAGACAAAGAAGATTCAATTATGCTTGCATGTAGGTGTATAATAATATAGTTTCTATTTTCCCATGTAGATTAAGTACAAATAATTTTATTTACAAAATTTAAAATGTTAGAACAACCTTTAGAGTTGATTAAAAATTATTTTGGAATATCAATCTATGTAAATAACGTTTAGTATCTAAAAATGGAACAATGGAATGTATATATTTTGAAACAATATAAAAAAATGTTTGTATTACCAGTAATTATAAAAATAATCTAAAATTTAAGTGGCTGAAAAGTAATATTAAAAGATCAAATTGTAATATATAATACACATTAATATTTTAGAATACATGAACTAAATATAAAATACATATATTTGTGTTATATAGAGCTTGAAAATTGAACAATGCTTTATAAATAGAAAAATTAGAAAAAAATGTTTTAGAGTACAAAATCAGTATCTTAAAAAAATAAAAGAAACTACTTGAAAATATAAATATAAATAAAATACACTTATAGATTGTGCCCTAAGCGTTGTAAAATAAAACCCACAATACATTAAAATTGTAATGTGAGTAAAATAAACATATAACCATATAAAACATAAAAAAATCAAAATAATTGGCTGTAAAAAAAATCAAAATTTTAGATGCTGAAAATAAATATAAAATAATAAATTTTTATTAAAATATTACTACAAATAAAACAAGGATCTTATGTGTTTATAACAAGTATTAAGTACAAATATCATGCAAAAATGTGCATGATATTCTTGGCTGAATTTTTAGAAATTAAATTAATCATATAATGATCAATAAAATAAGAAAATTAATTTTGGTTAAGTCTAAAGTGAGATTTTAATGATCGCTAGTGGAAGTACCCTGTTACACAAAAAGATTGTATTGATTTATGAAACTAGAGAAATTTAAAAATAAAATATTAACATTATAATAGATTATTAAAAATAATATTTTATATAATTTAGGTTGATATCTCAAATAGCGTCAAACCATTTCAAATTTTGCAACATCAAAATGCAACTACATATGGAAGTGATACCTGGTTCTCTCATGTATTATTTCAGTTAAAATTATTAATATGGTTGATTTTTCATTATATTGAAATGAATTGTTAGGGACATGCTAGTGTGTGACAATCTTTTGGAGTGTATGAGCGATTGTGTCAAGCTAAGTTATTATGAATGCCATGATTATTCAAGTCTTATTTAATTTGCTCAATGTCCTATACATGATGATGAAACTCTTATTATTTAATATCATAATGCCAGTATGTGTGCTTGAGATTTATTTATTTTAATTTTTGTGGTAACTTTTCATAAAATAAAGACAATTAAGATGTTAACTATGCATCAACATGGCATATCCATACTTAATCGCCATGGGTAGTGTCCTTAGAGAGGTAGACTTAGTATGATGTATCAGTATTTGATCACAATGGATAAATTTTTGATTGAGATAGGCTAAGTTTTAACATCATGGACTGGTATCATACCACTCGTGTATAATCTCTATATAAATTTTGTTTAGAGCCTACTTGTAGACAGACCCCTACCTTAGGGAGTAACCATGTTAGTTGAATCCTTCACAGGAAGATGTCCTTGATGGTTTATGCTTGCTTTAAGATGTGTCCTTAAACTATACTCTAAAATGATGGATGCTTTATCTAAGTGTTGATGACCCCGCAAGTGTATGAGATCGCAATAGTAATAACCGGTGAGATCGAATATCGTCCTCAGGGAACGTATAAAAAAATTAACTATCTAAAAACCCAATTTACTATCAATTTAAACTTTATTAAAGCTACAAATTTGATTAATTAAGAATTAGAATTAAACTCCGGAAAACAGTCAAATATAAAACAGAAAAGTATATTATTGAAAACTCTTTAGATTAAATTATCTAGGATAGTAAACTTTCTTGTGATCACCTCCAATTCCTATTTCAATTAATTAAATTCCTTTGTTCTGTAGGTTCTAGCACTAGTCATCAAAGCCTTCTCTCGAAGTACCTTAACACCTATTAGTCTAATCACTAATACCCTCTCCCGAGGCATACAGTTAATAGTCTAATGTATTAAACACAATTATAACGTGCAACCTCCTAGGCAATCACCAACCTCTCAGTCAATTGATTGATCTAAGTCTATAATTTCATTTTTAGATTATTAATCCTCTCTCTCGAGTTAGATTAACATTCTATAATCATTCTTTTTATGGCCAATAAAAGAAAGCATTAAGAATCCAAATTATAAAACAAAACCTCAGAAATATATTAATCATAATAAGAATATCAAGATTCTACAATCCAGATTTACATCCTAGACTTAAAATAAACCTAGCCTGACATGATGAAGAGTTCACACATAAAAGAATTAAGATCATAAATAAACATACTCAAATCTTGGACCTTGATCTTCAATTCTTCTCCGTCTTCTCTCTATTCTCATTTGTCAGATGTTTTTCTCTAGAAATTTCATTCTCAAAATAGATAATCTTCTTAAACCCTACTACAATGACCAATTTTTAGTATTTCACTAAAGAAAACCCTAAAATAATAAAATGTGTCTATCGACTGCGGTCCATAAGTAATCGACTGCGGTCCACAGTACGATAAAAAAAATCGAATATGTGAAATCTCTCGAACGACCGCGATCCGAGGTCTCTAATCACAAACCAACTGCGGTCCACAGCGGGATGTTGTTTTCTTCTAGTTCTTTGTTCCGTCTACCACGGTCGGCGTTGTCGACTGCAGTCATTAGTGACTTTTCCTCATTTTTGGCCATTTTCAACTCCTCGCGTGCTCTTATTCCTATTACGGTTCATTCTAAACCTGCATAAACACTAAAAACCTTTCTCGGACATTATATTCATATAAAAATGCTAAAAATAATATTAAATCATGCTAATATGCAACTAATCATGTAACAATGCTCTAAATACAAATTTAACTAAATATAAACAAATACACTAAATTTTTTATTACACTAATGCAGATTATACATAAAATACCTATAGTATAGTTAGTCTTCTATGCAACTAACAAATACCCCCAAACTTAGACTATTGTTCGTCCTCGAACAATGACTCTAATCTAAACTGACACATCATACCATATATAAGTAAATTCATTTTCATTCATCATTGTAAAATCAATCTTCCATTCCTTTAGTTTATGATTCATTAACAAGTCCCTAGGGTCACTCAGGTTATCTACATTTTTAGTTCATCCTCCATTCTTCCTTAACTTCACCCTCTCATCTGTCAATATTTCAATCCTCCTAGACTTTGTAGGTGATTTGCAGTTGCCATCCCACTCACAGAAATCCTTTCCTAATACCTAAGTACACAGACCCTCTCAATTTTCTCCTCTATCTATCTTCTACTTAAGTCAAACTATAGTCAGGATCAGTGGTCTTTCTTTTAGGTTGTAATGTGGTCTGGCTCAAGGTACAAGTGTAATAGGAATTTAAATCTGACTCAAGTGTACACTCATAGCAATATTTTTTTCAATATAGCTTGATCATTTCTTTTTAAGCCTTTGTATTTCTCGTTCATGCTCACAACATTGTCTTCATAGCTCCCCCAAACTTATTTCATCACGTGCACTCCAAATTGTACTCACATGTACACTCATATAAAAGTAGAAAGTTTAGCTATCATTGACAATACTGAAATACTAAAGAAATAAATCTAACTCTTTTTTTCTTTTTTTTTCTTTTTTTTTCTTTACTAAACAAAATAAAAGCTGAAACAAAAACTAAAAACATACGTATTTCAATATTAACATCTTCTCCTTCTTTCACATAATCAAAATAGGCAGTATTGCAAGCATGAGTGCACACAAATAGGTCCACCGAAGATATTCATACAAGGATAGAGTGTTTATATATATAATGTTTAGGTTCATAACAAGAAAACATGTTATAAGGCTCAAAATTGGCTACAAAGGATTATATATGTTGGCACCGGCCTTTAGTCTATGGCTCAAACAATGATGGCCTACTTCATTTCCCTTCTATAGTCATTCCTAAGCAGTGTTTAAGACAGATTTGATTATTTCAAGAGTTTGTGGAAAAATCTCTCCACTTGTGGTTTCGTTTCTACTTCTTCACTTTCCTCAGTCTTCAGATTCTTAATCTACTTAAGACTACAGAGATCTGTCAAGGTCAAATTTTAGACAAACCAAACACACAGATTGTTTGAAAGTACCTTAGTTCTTTATCTCATCACACTAGATGAATTTTCAATTTCATAGGTTACTTAGTGAAAATTTTCAAAAAATATGGCATGGATCTAGCCTAAGTGACATCTATATGCTCTATATGCTCATGTCCTAACTCTAAATAAATAATCCTAATATCTAAATGTCATGAAATGATTGCAATAAACCTGAAATTGAAGAAGAAGTTCTTCAATGCGCACCCCCAACCTTAAATTGTGCCTTGTCCTCAAGAGCACACTTTCACTTTCATACACACATGGAAGACCGGCTTAAGCACAGGCATCCGCGCACATACTCATAACCCTGCTTGGAACAAAAAAAAAAGACGAGCATTAAAGAAATATTAATTAAAAGGCATGCATTTTTTTTTGAATATGCATGCATACCTAAGAAATTAAGTTAAACTAAAACAAAATTAAAAGGAAATAAACAAAATTAAAAGGAAATAAACAAAAATAAAAGCTAGTGGGTTGCCTCCCACTCAGCGCTATGTTTAACGTTGTTAGCTTGACGTGGATATGGGTTAACTAAAGCCCAATTTGTTGATCTTTGCAAACACTTTGGCTTTTGGCAACTCTTGCTTTCTGTTGTTAGGTGGCCGCATATGTTTCAGTAGTTGTTCATGTGACTGCCTCTTCATAAATGGTTGTGCATCAAGTAGTTCAGCAATGGTGTAGCAACGCTTCTGGCGTGCTTTGATTACTTCCCCTTTAGTAGAAACAACATCTTCAACTTTAGTATCAGGATGTCTGGGCTTTTGCAGCTCTATTGGAGAACCAACTTACACTTTAGGAGGAGACTTCAAAGAGTGATATATAAAAAAGACCACTCTATCTTTATGTGCTCGCAAAGTAAGCTCTCCTCTGGCAACATCAATAAGTGTATGGCTTGTAACTAGAAATGGCCTCCCAAGAATCATTGGAAACTCCCCATAATCATCCATGTCAAGGACCACAAAATCAACTGGGAATATTAACTCATCCACCTTTACTAAAATGTCTTCTATAACACCCTGTGGGTATTTGAATGATCTATCAGCTAGCTGCAGAGAACGAGTAGTAGACTTTAATTCAGACAACCCCAATTCTTTATATACTGCCATTGGCATCAGATTAATGCTTGCCCCCAAATCACATAATGCCTTATCAAAGAATCTTGAACCAATTTGGCATGGAATGGTGAAGCTTCCAGGATCAGTAAGTTTCTGAGGGAGTTGTTTCTGTAGATTAGCACCACATTCCTCTGCTGGCTGCATAGTCACATAATCTTCAAACCTCTGTGGGAAGGATAGCTGAGACGGTTCAATATACTTGCTGCCTTGAGTAGTATTTTTTTCAAACATATCATCTTTCTCTGCCCCACTAGTGAGCACTATATGAGTACGCTCAGTCACAATAGGTCCTGTAAACTGGATGGCTTCATCAACTAGCACAGAGGGGCTGGAGGGCAAGGGTGGGTTCTGCATCAATTTATTCACCTTACTATAAAAAATGGCCTGGCAACTCTCTTTAGGATGTACTTGAGTAGCACTGGGAAAAGAACTTTTCTGCTGACTAGAGATTGCTTGGGCTATCTGTCCCATCTGAGTTTCAAGGTTCTTCACTGTGGCATTGACATTTTCCACCTGAATTTCTAACCCGGAAACTCTATTATCATTCTGATCAATCCTATTAGTCAGCTGTTTGAAGAATTGTGCCTGCATATTCATCATTGCATCCATTTTGTCCTCCAATGATGGTTTCTTTTCAACCAAGCTCTAATGATGAACATGACTTTGTGGAGCTTGCTGGAAATTTCTTTTATTGCTCATCTGATAGTATGGAAGAACATTATACATCTGCTGCTACCCTTGATAATTATTGAAATTGTTAAGTGCATTTAGCTGCTCAATAAATGCCTTTTCTGTAAGGGATGCCTTGTGAGCTTTAGCAATGGCCAAAATAAATTGATGCTGGTGTTGCTTGCGCTGACCACTACCCAACTTCTCTATCAAGACATTGATCTGATGAGTCATTGATGCCATTTGGGCCTGTAGAGCTGTCATACCATCTACTTGATATAACCCAAATCCTTTAACTGATCCTCTTTCTGACCCATGCCCATTGGATGCCATATTGTCAATTAGTTGAGTAGCTTCAGTAGTAGATTTTCCTATTAGAGAGCTACTGGCTGTAGAATCCACTAAAGCTTTGGTAGATGGTGTCAGACCATTGTAAAACATCTGAATCTAGAGCCAAGGGAAATAACCATGCTGTGGGCATCTTCTTAGTAAATCTTTGAACCGCTCCCAAACTTCATAGAGAGACTCAAAGTCTAGTTGCTTGAAAGAGCTGATCTCACCCCATAACTGATGGACTTTGGCGTGTGTGAAGTATTTCTGCAGAAATTTCTGCCCCATATCTTCCCATGTAGTAATGCTATCAGGTAGAAGCGTTTGTAACCAAGTTCTAGCTTTGTCCCTTAAAGAGAAAGGGAAAAGCCGCAGCCGTAGTTGATCTTCAGTGACCCCGTTCATCTTTACTGTGTCACATATCTCCATGAAAGAATTCAGATGAGCCATAGGATCTTCGGTTGCTGAACCCCCAAACTGTTGTTGTTGCACCATTGTGATTAAGGACGACTTCAGCTCAAAGTTGTTTGCATAGATTGGTGTCCTCGCAATCCCAGAGTAGTTGTTGTTCAAGACAGGTTTGAAGAAATCCCGTAATGGTGCTTCCCCATTGTTACCAACACCCAAACTACCACTTTTAGCTATGTTTGATAGACGTCCTTTGGATTCAATCTAAATCTACCTTAGAGTTTTGGACAATTCAGGATCTTCCTTAGCAAAGGATGCGCTACTCATGCAAGCCTTGAAACAACACAGCTCAACAAACGAATCAAGTGTAACGAGCCAACAAGATAAAAATAAAGAAATAAAAATAAATAAATAAATGCTTTAATTAAAATCAAATCAAATTCAACTAGTTTAAAAATAGTTACACCATCCCCAGCAACGACACCAAAAACTTGTTGATGACCTCGCAAGTGTACGAGATCGCAATAGTAATAACCGATAAGACTGGATATCGTCCTTCGGGAAAGTATAAAAAAATCAACTATCTAAAAGCCCAATTTACTATCAATTTAAACTTTATTAAAGCTACAAATTCAATTGATTAAGAATTAGAATTAAACTCCTGAAACAGTAAAATATAAAACTGAAAAATAAATTATTGAAAACTCTTTAGATTAAATTATCTAGGATAGTAAACTTTCTTATGATTACTTTCAATTCCTATTTCAATTAATCAAATTCCTTTGTTCTATAGGTTCTAGCACTAGTCATCAATGCCTTCTCCCGAAGTACCTTAACACATATTAGTCTAATCACTAATACCCTCTCCCGAGGCATACAGTTAATAGTCTAATGCGTTAAACACAATTATAACGTGCAACCTCCTAAGCAATCATCAACCTCTCGGTCAATTGATTGATCTAAGTCTATAATTTGATTTTCAGATTATTAATCCTCTCCCGAGTTAGATTAACATTCTATAATCATTCCTTTTATGGCCAGTAAAAAGAAAGCATTAAGAATCCAAATTATAAAACAAAACCTCAGAAATAGATTAATCAAAATAAGAATATCAGGATTCTACCATCCAGATTTACATCCTAGACTTAAAATAAACCTAGCTTGACATGATTAAGAGTTCACACATCAAAGAATTAAGATCATAAATAAACATACTCAAATCTTGGACCTTGATCTTCAATTCTTCTCTGTCTTCTCTTTGTTCTCCTTTGTCAGCTGTTTTTCTCTAGAAATTTCGTTCTCAAAACAGATAATCCTCTTAAACCCTTCTATAATGACCAATTTTTAATATTTCACTAAAGAAAACCCTAAAATAATAAAACACGTCTATCGACCGCGGTCCATAAGTGACCGACTGCAATCCACAGTACGATAAACAAATTGAATATGTGAAATCTCTCAAGCGACGACGATCCGAGGTCTCTAATCGCAAACCAACCGCGGTCCACAGTTAGATGTTGTTTTCTTCTCGTTCCTTGTTCCGTCCACTGCTGTTGGCGTTGTTGACCTCAGTCATTAGTGACTTTTTCTCATTTTTGGCCATTTTCAACTCCTCGCGTGCTCCTATTCCTATTCCGGTTCATTCTAAACCTGCATAAATATTGAAAACCTTTCTCAGATATTATATTCATATAAAAATGCAAGAAATAATATTAAATCATGCTAATATGCAACTAATCATGCAATAATGCTCTAAATACATATTTAACTAAATATAAGCAAATACACTAAATTTTCTATTGCACTAATGCAGATTATACATAAAATACATATAGTATAATAAGTCTGCTATGCAACTAACACTAAGGAAAGGAAAATATTGAGGATAGTCCTTTTTGGTCTTGATGACAACTATATGGTTATCTTAACTGTTATGATGCATGATCTGTGTTTGAGTTGACCCAATGGGCTTTTTGAGCTCACCTCTTTCCTTTTCGTTATGAGGTACTTACTGACCAAAGCAGACTCAATGATTCCTTCCAATGCTGGCAATTTGGGTAACCTTACTAATGAGGTTATTGGAGGACTTTATTTTAGGTTTTGGCTAATGGGCCTTAAATTTCGAGTTATGTTTTAGTCATTTGGACTAAAATTTTTTTATCAACTAATG
Organism: Tinospora cordifolia; assembly: GCA_030144865.1. Lineage (NCBI taxonomy): Eukaryota > Viridiplantae > Streptophyta > Magnoliopsida > Ranunculales > Menispermaceae > Tinospora > Tinospora cordifolia. Next base: position 9,172 of record JAJIYU010007415.1, on the reverse strand, counting down.
GGTTTGACTTATTTTATTTCAGTATTTGGAACCAAATCATGGTAATTTGCATACTAATTTAATCAATATTGTTTATTGGTGTTTGGTGCACTTTATGATCTCTAGCTAAGATGTTCTAACAACGTAGCATCCCGTCTTTCAGTTCACCCCATGTACATGGTATATTGTATTTTGTTTCCAATATAGGCATTCGAGGGTTTTATGGTAAATTGGCCCTAGTAGAGTTGGGTGATTGAAGGGCAGGGTGTTACAAGTACAATTCGTTTACACACTTATAGAAAGTATCTCAACAAATAAATGGAAACTTGATGAACCCTAAAAATATCTCTCACTATATTAGCACCTACTTCAATCTAGTGCTACTTATTGTATTTCATCACATCTAACATGTTCATCACCTATCGCATCTATGACCTACCCCTAGATTCAAAAGTTTTATGTTTAAGACAAGCATTGTACATCATTCTTATTGTTGATGCATTCAAAGGGTTTCTCTCTTTCAAGGTTGTAAATATCTCCTTTGGGTGTGCATTGCCCTTGGTCATCTGAGCCATTACTTCATACCCATCCAATCTGCCCATGTAAGAGTGTCCCTCATAGTATCTAACAAAATCATGATTATGTGTGTCAAATACCACTCTCAAATGCTACAAATCATCAAGTTGGTACTTCTCTTTCACTAAAATAGGGCATTCACACTTCTTATTGCCCGGTCATATCTTTTCCTCCTCTTCCATATCTGTTGCATGCAAGATTAACTCTTGTCAAACATGACCCCTAGCATTTGAGTTCTTAATAACTTTCATAAGCTCATTCTTTTGACTTACATTTTGTACCCATGCAATGAGCTCCTCCCTACTAAGTTTCTCAATGTAGTTAAGGAAGAATGTACTTGGCTCATTAATATGAAATAATGCAAGAAAAATGGTTAGTACAAAAAAAGTAATTAAAAAGATTAAAAAATGAAAAACAATCTTGGTCAGTCAGGTTCGAGAAGCTTTATTGACTCTCGGCCTATGGGTGTCGAAACTGCTTCTGTGGTCTTGGCCCTGAGTGAGTGAAACTTGAATTCTAGTCTCGATTGAAAGGAATCAAAGGTACATGGAAGTCTTGACTACTGAAGGTCGACTTAGAGGTAGAAAGCTAAAATTAAGTCTAATCAAATGGTGATTCAGAAACACGAAAAAAATAATTGTTTCTCATTGAAATCACTTCCAGAATTTGAATCATGTCCCATTTTTCTAGAAAAAATTTAGTGAAACAACCTACAATCTACTGGCCTAACCTTCAAAACAAAGTAGATGTAGTTTTTAATTTTCTAGGGGTTTCAATATACAATATGAATAAATGATGATGAAAATTAAATGAGTGACTTACAATCTTTGAAATAAGAGTAATCCCATAATTGTTAGAGGATAGCTAGAGATTGGTTATCGAATGAGAAGAAGAAAAATATTCCGTTGTGTGGGTAGGGTGCAAAATATTTATAATAAGGGGCACTCTTTTTTAATACACAACATAGTTTTATAACTTCCACCATAGTTATCATTGAAAAGTCAAAGGTTTTAGTCACTAGGGTGCATATAGGAAAACTTGGGTGCAAATAGCAACATTCCTATTAGAAAGTCAAAAGTTTTAGTCACCAAGGTGGACATCATAAGGTTGGGTGCAAATATTTGCGTTCAAATGAAAATAGGTGGGGCTAAAGTCACCCCACAACTGGTTCTTTTCACCCCAGATTACAATTCCAATTTTACCTAAAATGAAATGTCTAAAATATCCTTCATTGAACACTCACTTATCACCCCAAATACCTTTATTCACCCCACCCTACCCCACTAATGTTCCCACCATCCCTTCATCATCTCCAGCAAGCAGCATTTATTCTTCGGTGAGCTTCCGATGAGCATTCTATCTAGTTTTTCACAAGGTTTGCATTTCTCACTAAGTTTTTAAGTTAATATTGATAAAAAAGTGCACAAATAAAATGATATTTTCGTTCATTTTCCTTGTTGAAGTTAGGGCTCTCATTTAGATTGAGATTTAGTTGATTTTTGGAAGAAATGACACAAGAAATGCATTCTACAAGCACTATACGCATGAATGAGGTGTGTTAAATTGTATTTTTAATGGGTTGTTTCAAGCTCTGTCTCTGCCCTGCGTGGTCGAGATGTCTGTATTGCATTCAGTTCTTTTTTTTTGGTCCCCTTAATATTTATTTTGATAATTTTAGGTCAAAGAAGGATGTAGTGATATTATTGTCAATTATACAGAGTAATTTACACTAACGGGACCCTTTAGGTCAAGAGAAGAAATGATCTCGTGGGCACAAAATCGGGGAGAGATTACTGGGTTTGTTGTGACTATAAAGAACTTTGATGCTGGAGGAAATGGTAGATGAACAAGAGTAAATTTTGCTTGTGAAAGATATGAGATGTACAAGAAAGGAGCAAAAAGGCAATGTGTTGACAGTGAAAAGAAAGTAAAAGGAAGATTGGAGACAGGGACAAAGAAGTGTGATTGTTCCTTTTTGTTGAATGGGAAGAATCTGAGTGAGGGTATGTAGATCTTAATAGTAGCATGTAGTACTCACAATCACCCGTCAGCAAAATACTTTGAAGGTCACTCATATGTAGGTAGGTTGGATAGTAATGAGATTAATGTCATATTGCAAATGACAAAGGTAAATGCATGACCAAGAGAGATACTAAAGTAATATCCACCTTGAGGAATATCTACAATGCAAGACAAAAGTAATGATTAATAAAATCTAGGGATAGGAAACAAATGCAATAATTGTTACACTTGTTGGACGAAGCACAATACATCGAATGGCATAGGTGTGAAGGTGAAAGTAATGTAGTGAATGATATATGTTGGGCTCATCCTCATTCATTTGAGTTGCTGAGAGCTTTTCCCGAAGTGTTGTTAATTGATTGTACCTACAAGACAAATAGATACAAATATCAAGTTTTACAAATTGTTGGTGTGATATTTACAGAGATGACATTTGCTATTGCATTTGGGTACATGTTTGTTGAAAAAGAGGACAATTTCACTTGGTGTCTGGAGAGATTGAAAGAGTTGATTGATGGATTTCTTGGGCTTAATGTGATTATCACTGATAGAGATTTGGCCCTTATGAATGCATTTGCCAATGTCTTTTTAAATTGCACAAACTTATTGCGTACATGGCACATCAACAATAATGTTTTGGCTAACACTAAAGAAATATTTTACAAGGACGATGATTTCAAATAATTTCTTTGAAAATGGAATACCTTGGCGAACAATGATACTGAGGCAGAGTAGAATGAAAAGCTTGCACTTATGGAGGTTGAGTATAAATACCTGGTTGAACTAATTTAAAGAAAGATTTGTTAAGGCTTGAACTGATAAGGTGTTGCACTTCGGGAACACAATAACAAATAGAGTAGAGAGTGTACATGCCAATTTGAAGAGTTATGCGGTACAATTAATGCAATGTTTGAGCTACAACACACAAAAATCAAAACATCATTTGAAAAGAGTTTGAGTATCTCTGTACATCAGTTCCAAGTTCCTATTTTCACATTGTTACGTGGTTTCATCTCTAGGAATGCAATGGAGAAAATTCGATTTGAGTTGCAATGTGTACAAGGTGTCAGTGTTGATCTAGTTTGTTATGGTTGTGTGTTACATACTACACATGGGCTTCCTTGTACTCATGAGCTTGCTAGGTATGAAGTCTCCCACTTGCCAATCCCATTAGAAGATGTTCATCTTCATTGGAAAAGGCTTAGACTTGATGACCCCATAAGACCTTAATTACAGAGCATTATTAAAAAAAGTAGCAGATAAGATAGAGAAAAGTGATGAAATTGGGAGAAAAAAGATTATCCAACAACTTTTAGAGATTATTTTTCTATCTATGTCCTCTACTGTTTCTCCTACGGAGAAAATCAAAACAAAGGGAAGGCTGAAGAAGGTGGAGATATCTACAAAGCAAGAACCCTCCCATTTTGAGCATGTTATATCTATTGGCTTGAGGTCTTCATCTAATTCTTTGGTGAAAAAGAAAGTTTTGAAGCAAAAGGTTCCCAGGACTCGGTCAAGGATGGCATCGACTTATCTCAGGGCATTTCATGTTGGATGGCATGATCACATTCTTAATATGTTTGATGTCAATTCTGATGGTAATTGTGGGTATCACGTCATTGCAGCTAGTCTCGATCTTGGAGAAGATGGTTGGCACCAAGTCTCGGTCTTGGGGGCACCAAGTCTCGGTCTTGGGGAAGATGGTTGGCACCAAGTGATGATTGATATGCTACGAGCCCAATATGTCAATTTTCTTGGTTCTATCAAAGTGCAAGAAATGAATGTGTCATTAAGATGTGACCAATCATCGGCACCACTACAAAAATGGATAACACTATTGGACATGGCGTTATTAGTGGCAAGTACTTTCAATGTGGTGTTAGTCGAACTATCTATTGACCAATGCATGACATTTCTCCTGTTGAAAAACGAAGTCTTGCCTTTTCAAATGAGAAATATGATCGAGATTGGTTATTTTAATGGTAACCACTTTGTTAGGGTAATCATCTTATACTTTACTTTAATTATAATTCGGTCAATCACTATGCATGAGCTTATTATTTTCATTCTATTTAGGTTTTGTTCAAGCCAAATTCACCAATTTTGCCAATTTCGAAAAAGTGGCACGTATGCTGGTATCCACGAGCTGAAGGTCGGGTTAGCCATTATAGAATTTTAAATATGTATGGAAAAAGAGATGTGCAGAGCGAAAAAATTATAAGTCCTATTATCCCGTCGAGTGTGAGCATGGTTCCATCTATGTACTATCTCCTGCAAGAAAATAGAGATGTAAATAAATACTTTTGTATACATAAATAAATTTTAGATGTAAATGAAATCTTGCTTATTTATATATCATAATAAATGATTGAACTTTCGATATAAATGCATAAAACATAATTCGTATGCATTACCGTCTTATTAAAGGTATTCAAGAGGGTATTACGGCATGTTCTACATGCCAATTCTTTTAACATAATTGGTTCAGTGGGTCTCAACTAGACGGGGATGAGCTCCACCGGTGGGTCTCATCCACCCAAGGCCGAATTTCAAAGCCTAGGTCTCAGCCATCGAGTGTCGAGACCCTCTTAAGTTTGTTATTTTTAGTGATATTGTTATTTATAATAATTTTGGGTTGCACCAATAATTGCATTATTTTGCTTTTAATATTCTTTTATTGAACCAAAATTTGTGTTTTACAATAAGATAAAGACTTAGTCTCAACACGGTTGGCTTTGATCATAATTAATAAACTAAAGTAACTCACATATTAATTAAAATAACTTAAATATTACAATAGTACAAATTATTGTTCAACTATTGTTTAAAGACATTATAATAGTCCCAAATTGATCTAAGCATCACGGAAGGCCCTCCGCTTCTTTGCAAAAACCCTTCGAAATGGTGGTGATGATCCAACGTCATCTGGCACAATATGACTCGAAGGCATATTCACCTCATCAACAATCCTAAAATGCACTACTCCTCCAATGTTAACACCTTCGAGCACATTGATCATGGAGTCTACACAACTGCATGCTCCTTCATATGACCGTTGCGCTTCAGGCAATGATCTCCACTATAGTCCAATGTCAAGTGTAGTCGTAATCCGTTGACACAAAAATTAAAACTATTAAAAGACAAGAAGAGTACTTAGTTTTTTAAATGCAAAATGTAAATAAATATTTTTTACCCAGTTGGCATCATTGTCTAAATTCTAGCTGCCATGTTTAGTTTCAGCTTCTGGGTTTTCAACAATAGGATAGGATATTGTTAAGAACCACTCCATGTAGCCTGGTGCTGAGTCTCATGGATGACGTATCTCATTTTCCTTAGCGCTTACTCCCAAAAATATGATTTTGCCACCTTTCAAACAATTGTAGAATAAACATATGTTTTACAAAACATTTACTTCTAGTGACCCCTCGTTCTATTTTTATTGGCTCAAATGGGGTGTCAAGTATTGATTGTACATATCCTTGCTGTCGGAGAAATCTATTGGGGTGGTATTACTCAACAATTTCTAAGCAGTTAATTAAGCCAATATAAAAAGCCACCTCTAATACAAATGCATCCTCTCTTAATTCCATATACAAATCCTAGTAAACCTGAAAAAGATATAACTACTTTAAGTTGTAAACAACATAGCCACATACTTATTGTTAAAAGATTTATATAACATTTAATACTTACTTCATGAGGATGTAACTGATCAATTGCCTAATGCAACGTAGACATGTAGTCATTGTTAATTTCCATCCTTTGGGTCCACATAACAATGCACAACAAATTATTGTAGTAGTGGGGATTGATGCGTGGACGAGTAAAGGGAAAATGGTCATATATCCAACCCTACAAACATAAAAAATTCAAACAATTACCATTTATTTAGAAAACACAAATGTTTGACGTTAAATAAGGATAACAAACATACCTCAAGTAGGGTGAGATACCCTACAACTTGACAGACCTTGGCTCGTGAAGCACTACCAAGCTAGCGGTACAAAAATACAAGGGCGAGTGCTGCCCACGCATATGACCAGACAATATCCAAATTCTTCACAAGCTGAAGGAAGGACACGTAGACTCGGGTACCACTCTTATCAGTAAACAATGTACTGCCAAGTAGATACAAAAGCTCTTATAGTTGCTTCAACACTGTAGTATTCATTTATATTCTCTTTGGTACTACCAAAGAGATTCCTTAGCCATCTCTTACTTATTGTGAGCCCTTTAGCCGTTCTAATCTCTTCAATGACTTCTTCAGACACATCAAGGTAGTTGCACACCAATTGCACATCACCATCGAACATGATCGGTTTTAATGAGTTCAATTTGCCCATTACTAGAATACCAAGAAGAATGTGAACATCATTGAGTGTAATGGACATTTCATCGAATAGGAGGTAAAACGTGTTTGTTTTTGGATGCCACCTCTCAATGAATGTCGATAGCAGTGTCTTATTAGCATAGCTATAGGAACATGTGATCAATGGGCTCAATCTAGATCTATTGATCAACGCCTGTAGGTGGGCCTGTTGTGGATGACACTCAAGGTCCCAAGCCTTGATCATATTGTTGTGGTTGATACACTTCAATGGGCCTCGATGTTGCATTTACAAAAGTTTTTTTTTCAAAAAACTGTATTATTAATAATTAATTGATGAGAGAACAACATATTTGAATATAATAAGTGCATAGATAAAAAACTACCTCATTCCTCCATACTGTTGCGGCAGCATGATGCTTAAAACTCTTAAGGAATAAAAGATCAGATGGACCACTAGGAAAAGGTCCAAGAACATCTTCGCCTTCTTCATACTCTTCAACAACATGGGCCGCTTCGTGTTCCTCGACTTCTTCTTGTTGTTGTGAACAATGTGATGAGCTTTCACTGATGACAAAAGATAACACCATGCCATCACCACAACTCGCCTACGTGATGCCGTCAATAGAGGCCTGGAAGAAGATGCACTTTTTGATTGAATGCTCATCTATTTTTTGTAGCCACTGTCTTTTTGGGTGCTATCTCTACACAAAATACAACAAATTATTAATTCATTATAATATTTAAATGTAAATAAACATATAAATCAAAAATCAAAAAATAAATATTATAATATTTAAGTCAAAGAGCCTTGGCCCAGTTGGGTAAAGACTGTGTCAACAATCTCGGCCCAGTACACAGTCTTGACCCTGTTGGGTCGAGACTCTGTGAACAGTTTTGGCCTCATAAAGCTGAGACCGGATTTCTTTGATGCAGCCTTCGTTTCTTGCAAATAATATACGAAATTAAAGCTTATAACAAAAAAGATGATAAAATGACTTTAAAACACAACAACCTATATATCTTACCAAATTTGATGTTCTTTAAATGGGTTTGTTGAAGTCTGGCAAGACTCAACCTGCGGCGGTGGCACAATTACGAAGCACTAGTAAGCTGAAACTTCACTCTTCACGGCCGGCGCAAACAATTTTCAGTGAAACTTAGTTGAAATGAATAGGATCTGGTGAGCATAGTGTGGGCGGTGGTGAGCACGACATTGTGGGGGAGTTTTTGGTGAGGATGGTATGAGCAAAATTATTAGGGAGATTAATGATAATAGTTAGGTTATTAAGATAGTTGTTAAGTTTAAACAAGGATATTTTAGGATTTTTTTTAATATTGGGGTGAATATAACAATATTTAAATATGGGTGGGGTGAAGTTACTAATAAGGGTGAAGATAACCCATTTTGGGGTGATTTTAGCCCCACCCATTAAAACTTTGTCATGATATTCGGAGACTAAATTTACTTATTTATCCTCCATTTTTAGTTTTTAACCTTTCTTCCCACTTATCTTTGACCACAATTTTCTCATTGTTATTGTTTCATAAAAAGATCATAACAGGCATATGCTCTATATAGTTAAAGCTATTAAAGGTATTCATTTTTCATTACTTATTTTTCTTTTTTGATTTAAGCCCTCTCATCTCAAAATTTATATAAATAATTTTTGCTTTTATTGTTGCGATGCAACCTAGAATTCTCAATTTAATGAGAAATGGTCGATTTTTTTTTTCTTTTCTTTTTCTTTTTTAATTTTTTTTCCAAGAAAAACCAAAACATAGAATTGCTTGTAGGTTTGAGGGCCACCAAGTGTTCGTCAACTGTTTAAATACCGGGTTAGCAAACGATTTTTGAATATATAAAATACAGTTAAACCAACGCACTTCAATTGTATATATATTACAAGATTCAATCAGCCATAAAACTAACGTTTACAAATTGAAAAAAAAATTATAAACTATAAAAATTTCTCAAGTATATACCTTTTAGATTCATTAGTTATTTATTCCTTCGTATTTGATGGTAGGATTTTGAAATTAGAATTATGATATATTATTAATTGTTGGGAAATGAAAATAAGAAATGACACAAGGTAATGTGTTTTCCTACTATTGCTTACTTCACCGACAAGCGACTAAAGTATTTCTTATTTTCTATATCTCATGAGCTATAAATGACCTCTTAGCATACCATGTTTTTATTTGCAATCCACTATTTAAGATTTGTAATCTCCTGATTGAAATATGAAATCTCACTAATATATA
>JAJIYU010007414.1:0-19209 GCA_030144865.1 Tinospora cordifolia | reverse complement strand
AAAGTGTAGATCCATTCATAAATTTATTGTAAAATGATGTAAAAATAAATTTAAAGTTTGTCATTGATCTTCCAAATTAAGTATGTAATTTTTTGTCTTTTAAAAGTTTTTGTGACTTTTCTTCTAGAATTCTAAAAAGGGGATGCAAGAATTCTCATTGTTTTTTATGTATCGATTTGAAGACCAAGATCTTTTTTAATAACACATGAAATAATATAGTCATACTCATTCACCGATTTGAAGACCAAGATCTTTTTAAATAACACATGAAATAATATATTGATACTCATTCACATAATTCTAATGATATATACATTTCTTTGGTTTTCAAAAGATATAGTTAATGGATACCAACCTTATTTTTATAATTATTTAATCTAGTCTACTATTAAATTAAATAATTATTATAATTAGTTTCTACACATAGGAAGATTATTTATTAAATACATTTAATGACTATAACCTAAATAACGTCCAAATTAAATTATGAATTACCTTAATAAGATTTACCTGATAACATATCCACATATTATATATTAGATATTGGTACATATAGTATTAGATTAAAAAATCCAACAGGTCAAGGTCAAGGTCAAGCTCAAGTCGGTATCCGTATAACTGTGGGATGGTACCTTTAAATGATAGATTAGATATTGGTGTGATTGATCATTTATAATTCAGTACAAGATATGTTCGATCGCGAGAGATAATTTAAGCTTGGGATCACTTTACATATATATAAAGAACATAATGGAAATTAAAATAAAACCTATATAAGATATGAATTAAAATAAAACCTAATTTTTATTTTTCATCTGCAAACTTAATTTCAAGAAATTAAAATAAAACCTAATTTTTATATAAAGAAGAAGAAGGAGAAAGAGTTGGAGTAGAAAGAATAATTTCAAGAAATTAAAATTAAACTTATATTGATGGATAGTGATAGCAGATTGATGGTATTTGATGAAAAAATAGAATATTATTGAGTGAATGAATGATTTGCAATGAACTTATAATGATATAAATAGGTAAATTTCTAAATATATAAAGGGAAATAGAAATATAAGATATGAATTAGATATTATATAATATATTATAATATCTTATTCATATCATCATACATAATATACTAACATTCTCCTTGAAACTCAAGGTGATAAAAGAAATCATCTAAAGTTTGACAACGAAATGCAGGTGCAGTAGTTAGCACATAAGAAAAAAATATATATAAGACGACAGATATCGTGGCATAATAAACGCAATAGTCAAAGTACTAGCAAAGGTTCATATAAGATACTGTGACATAACAAGAGCAATAATTAACACAATAAATTGCAACACAGGATATATCGTGACATAATAAGCGTAAACAACACACAAACTTTTAAAAAATTTAACGCGGGAGATACCGTGGCATAGCAAGCACCATAATTTGCGCATAAGAAAAGAAATACAATATTATAATATTATATAAACTCTATTTTTATATAATAATGTAATATTATGATATTATATAAACTTCAAGTTTATATGATATTGATAATTTTTTTTTTTGCAGGGACGACGATGGCAACAAAGACTTCGATGAACTAGCACTAGTATCAAATAATAGCAATCAACAATAGCGTGAACTGCAATTGATCAACGGCGAGCAACAAGCAGTGGCGCCCATTTAGATCTAAAACACACACAAATTTCTCTTTCTAAGAGTCTCTAATCATCAATCGTCATGAGAGGAGAACATGTACATGGCAAAGTTGGCAAGCAGTGACCATGAATAGTGTGAGCAACGACAACAAATCTTGCATATCAAATGACTACTACACGAACGGACAGATCTGAGTGTTGATCTACAACAAAAAGCAGCAAACAAAACACCGGCAACATCGAAGATTCATAATAGTTTTTAGATTAACAAGAATCAATAGCAACAGATGAGGAAACGAAAACCACAAGCATAGATTTGTACCAAGAACAAGAAGATGTCGTGATTTCACTGATTTTCGCCGGTCAGTGGTCGACGGATTGCAAAAAAATCATAAGAGGATCACATAGAATTAGAGTATCACATAGAATTAGAGTATGATACAATGATAAAAGAATATAATATTATTAATTGAAGAAATAATTTACAATTAACTCATAAGGATAAAAATAAATAAATTTTTAAATACATAAAAAAAAAGATAAAAATATAAGATATGAAATAAATATTATATAGTATATTATAATATCTTATTTATATTATATAAGATATTATAATATTTCATATATAATATACTAATAGTATTCACTAAAAAGACGAACTCAAAACAAAAACTATTTGAATACCTTAAAAGAAAAAGAAAAAGAAAAAGAAAACTGTAGCTTGGTTTCACAATAGTACAGGCAATTATGAAAAGATATTTTTGCGAATGAATATATATAAATTAAAAGTAGAAATAATTAAGATGAAAGGGACGAATGCGATGTCCGTGAAGAGAAAATGAGGTCAGCTAGGCTGATGGCGATGGTGACGGTGGAGCGCCCATGCCCGTCATTTATTCCTCTGGTTTTAACATGGCATCCACGTAAATGTCAGTAGACGGTACCACTACATTTTCCTGTACTACATATCTCCTCTCCCATGCATTACGCGACACACACCTTTAATATTTACCAACTTCTTCGCCACCTCCTCGTCCTAGACTCCTAGTACAGTTGGAGACCAATTCCTCATTGGCCAGTGGGTCAACCAAAAGCCGTACAAAATACTGCAACACACCTGGGCTATAATTTTCAATGTCTATAGAGGTGAAGGCCTTTTAATAGTTATATTATTTAATAATTTACTAGCTGTATCACATCACTAATTTATTAAATTATTACACAAAATCTATAATTATATTAACATTTATCATGTATAATTTATAAAATATTTAACTTTTTTATAGTACATATAATCTAACTTACTCATACCTAAATAAAAATTATATATAACTATGTTAATTTTAAAAAATTATTTATTTGAAACAGTTTTATTTATTTTTGAAAGAATTTTTATTTTTTTTAAAAATAATATTTAAAATAAAATTTTAAATATATTGTATTTATTTTTAAAAAATAAAAATTAAAAAAAATTATGTAATGTAGCACAACATTCAAAAAAAGGTGGCTGAAATTATGCTTGTAGGAACGTTTGAATTACTATATGCTCATTGAGCGTTCTCCTCTCCTTGAGAGGCATGAAAAATAATTCCAAATTTGTTGAAGTATGTAGAAGATATCAATTGCTTGTGAATTGATTGCAAAATAATATTAAACGAATGTTATTTTACATGTATAGTTCCAGTTTTTAATCCAACTGTAACACTTATAATTATTAAATAAAAAAACAATGTAAAACATTTTAAAATATCTACTTCTTCATGCAATTATGCAGTTCAAACATTTTAAGTTACACACTCCCTAATGTTGACGGATAATCTTGTAGTTACGCAATTAATTTATAAATTTAAATAATACAACAAAATAGCATTAAATTTGATTCATAATTCAGAGCAAGAATGCAATAAAAAATTATTTTTTATTATTTAAAAAAATTTACAAAAAGGAAAAAAACTGCTTTTTAAATCTTTTAAACCAAACAAGTTTTTAATATTTTAAAATTTTTAAATACAAAAAAAAAAGTTATCCAACTCACAAACCATGCACACAGCTAAGTTTTTGGGCGTCTTGAAAACATGTTTTTTCATGCTACGGGGCAAAGCTTCTTCTAAACAGTGGGAATAAACAAGAAGAGAAAAGAGAGAAGAAAATTGCACCAAGAGTTCAACATGGATCTCCTTGTCCAAACTAGGAATAAGAAAGGGTTGTAGCTTTGATGAATGATTTTGTCATGTGAAGAATATTATAGACCAAAGTTAGTTGATCATTATTGTAACCTTTAGCCAGATGTCTCGTCTAGCTAAAGTTTCCATTATTTAATATAAGTATTCTATAATTTCTGTTTAAAAAAAGAGTTAAAACATTTTTCTTTCCAAAAAAAAATAGTAAGATATATTAAGGAAAGCCCAACATTATTTATAATATGACTTCCATCACTTCTTGTTCATGAAACTCACCGAAAAAAATGAAAGGGGAAAAAACTGCAGGCTACACCAAACAGACAATCCAGTACAAAAAATTCTCCCAATGAGAAAGAGGAAACAGTGCAATCTGACCCGGGAAAAAGATGAAGATAAAGCCAGACAATCCAGTACATAACAACCAAAATAGCAAAGGAGAAAGAAAGCAACATTCATGGCGATGATGGTGTGGGATAGTGGCAAACAAACCAGATTTTCATCAAATCAGAATATCATATAATACATAAAATACCGTCATCACTCATTCCATCTTATGTGGGACAATGCCCACATTCTTGTGCGTGGCATCTGGTTCCTCCTTAACTTTACATGTGCATTACAAACGTTTATGTATATTTTTTTTCTTTTATCTTTCTACACAAGTGGGTATAAACAAATTAACCCCCCATACCGTGGGAAGGACGATGATGTCGATGATGTTGCATACATTCCTTGGTACTTTCACTTGATGCCATCAAGTTGATCTGTTCAATGAAGCTCCATAATTTTAGCAACTAGGGGAAAAAATCAGAAATATCTAGTAGAAAAAAGAAAAGGGAAGAGATGTACCTTCAAGATCTCAAACTTAGAGCTGGGCCGCATGTATGCTGCCAGTACACTCATGTTGAAATCCTGTGTTTCAGAATACAAGCACATGTATTTTGTGGAGATAAACGACTGTAAACTAGTAACAATCATACACAGTGGAATTGCAGGGTAATATGCTACTGAAACTCAGGTAAGGTCGTTGGACACAGATATATACCTATTTTCAAATTTTGGGATGCGAGAACTGGACTATATTATATGTTGTTTTTCCTTCTTCCCCCCCTCCCCCTTAATGCTTTCTCTTCTTTCTACTAAAGAGTTTATGAGTAATATTTTTAAAATCTAATTTGTCGAACACATATGTCATATCCATTTCTCATGAAGTATCAGTACATCAAGCTTAATCAAAGGGGGCCGGGAAACATAGGCTTTCTTTAATGGGTTGGAGAGATAGGAGGATAGCGCTGCTTATAGAGAAAAAGAGAAATGCCAGATGCACTTGGGTGTACTTGTGCCTTGGAGAGACCATTTCAACCATAACACTAGTCAAAATGGTCATCACATATTCTATCGACAACATTTCAGTTGAGCACCAACTATTGAAGATCTGAACAACGAATTAGAGGTAGCTTGTTCAAATATCAAGCAGATGAACGTCTCATCAACTCATACAGATATAGATGATGGCGAATTGCAATTCAATACCATATAAGCATGTGTAGATGTGTTTTTTTTTCTTAAAAAGGAGAGAATACTGCACAGATGTAAGCATACATACCCTGAAAGGATCACCCCTCAAAGACTGCACAAACATAGAATTTCCCGAGCTCCTTGTCTGAAAGGAGTAAAAGGCAACAAGTCAAATCAGATCGTAATCATAAAATGGAAATTATCTTCCAAAACAAAGTCCGCTACAAGTATTGAGAAAATCAAGACTCAAATCACAACACATTCTGTTCATAAAATCTTGCTTCTTGAGAAGCCAAGTCAAACATGGTGCTTAGATGAAAGTCATGAAGTATAAATGTAAATTTTTGGGTCCATTTCATATTTGTGAACCCTAGAATCAATAAGAAAACAAGTGCTAAGTTTCAGATCAGTGAATAAACCGAAACGAAAGAAGAGAAATCTCTCACTCGGCGCCCTCAGACCTACTCCCCCTTTTCCAATTGGGCACTGCGCCACACCACTTCAGAGAGTGAAACAAAGTCCCAACTATCAGAGCTCTAACCGTTTCCAATGAGTTTCTATTTTTCCTCTCAGCTATTCAAGGAGTATATGCACTGGGAAGACGCAACCCAAACTCCTATGAGAGGCAGCAATGGGGAATTTCCCACAATGGGTACAGGCCTGATGGAGCAATGTTGCGTGGAAGTAGAAGGCCTACGGGTCGTAAACCAGGGAATTAGATGGCTAAGGATACTAAAAATACAAAGAGTCGTTTTATATGGGTAATAATTATAATGCATGCCATGGAGTTAGAATTAGGACACCACTTTTGCCATTCCATAATCATTAGCAATTCTCATGATCATGAAGTTATTCAATTTCCCTTGATTGGTTATACCTGGAATCATCATGTGCTACAAAGGAATACCATAGCATTAGGGATGAACACTAGTTGGCTAGTCATTTATAGCTCAAATTGCAGGAAACCTGCTTCACTTGATCTCCTTAAATCAAACCCAATAATATAAAACACGACAACAACAAACAACCAAAAAAAAAAAGGACAGAAAGAAACCTGACATGACCCTGGTTGACTTCAGACAAGTGGAACAATTCTGGCAGGTGTGGAAAAAAATTTTTTTTCTTACACCTGCCATGGCTCTTTGACTAAAGAAAAACTATAGTTCAATTTACCAAGACTTTTCTTAGGTTTAAAAAAAAAAAAAGAAAAAAAAAGAAAAAAAAGAAAAAAAAAAGAAAGAAAAAAGAATGGGGAAAAAGAGGGACACCAAAGTACAAAGTAGAAGGTATAGGTTGGAGTGAGTGAGAAGCAGTATTTTCAAAGTGTCTAGGCGCCATCAAACTCCATAAGTGAGGATGCCTATCTGTCTATAATTATCCAGTTCCTTAATCTCTGCAACTTAGTACAAGAAATGTGTTTTGCTGAAATCCATGTCATCTTTAATCTTTTGTTTGTTTTGGCATACCAATTTTAGAGTGGAAGGAGGGTAATTAAGTCCATTGATTGTCATTTTATGCTATATCTTTTGTGCTTTTAAGTTTCATCAACTAATTTTTAGGCATTGGGCTCCCTTTTTTCCTCCAACACTAAAACACAGATGTCTAAACCATTAGACAATAACTATATTGTGTAGTTAAAACTTTTTCTTATAATAATTATTCATGATATAAAACGATATTAAACCTTATCATCCACATATCTAGTGTATGAATGAGTCAGTATAATAGTAATATTTTAAATGCTTGTCGACTTCTAATCTGGTTTACTTACTCTAAGAAGCACATCAACATTTTAATGAAGGTTGGTTATTTGAAGGTAGAAAATTGTCTTTTTCATTGAGAAAGAAAAAGTTACAAGATTGCCTAAGATTATATAATAAAAACAAACATAAAATACACTCTTTAGGACTTCTAAATATGTTACCCAATTGTAGGAGAGATTAATACCTGTGATTTTAATTTAATTTTTCAGATGCAAATTTAGTTATATTGGTCATCCATAGCAGCAAAAGAATATTACTATCACATGACAAGAGAATAATACCAACAATTTGTGCTGAAGGAAAAATTAACACAAAAAAGAAAAATTAAGAAAGCTTAAATACCATAGAATTTTCTATCCTAAGAACTAATACAACAATTATGTAATTACTCTAGCAAAACCATTAAGTGCATATCATGCATACACATCACATGACAAAAGATTGTCCATGCAAATATACCATTAGTGTAGCATCAGAAAAGAAACGGAAAACATATACAAGCATATTACAGTGTTGACCTACCTCTAGAGAAATATCCCTAAGTCGTCTTCCAGTTCGAGCACAGCAAATGCGGACCACATGTTCATCACAACTGCCACTGATAACATAGTCTCTTCCATTCAAGTAATATGACCGAGTATAATTATGAGCACTTCCTGTTGGAGCTATCTCAAACTTTGTATGGACCCTTCCATCCACTGCTAACAGTTGTTTAACCTGCAGTTTAACTAACTAGTTAACTCAAATAACAACAAATACAGTGCTCCAATTTTCTACAAGTATTTATGCCTAAAAAGCACTATTGAGCATAGACTAACTGCATGCAGGGTGCTAAGCCTGCTGTGTGCCACATTTTGTTGATCAATTCTTTTATAAATCTGGAATTAGATGTATTCAAATTCTGGTCATTGCTTCTTGTTAACTTTGACCAAGAGAAAGCTGATGCCACCCTGGCCTACCATGCATAAATGTTGAAACATTCCATTTATGGAATAGACATACCTCATTGTCAACAGCTGACGAGAGTAGATAATGATCATCTGGAGAAAAGCAAACCATCACATTTCCTCTTGAACTTGATGATGTATAGCATGGCCTCCATGGTTTCTGTCTTAAGTCCCACATCTTGATATCCCGATCAAACGATGAAGTAGCAAAGATGAAGGGGGAATGATGTGCAAATTTAACTACATTGATATGCCCACGGTGCATATCAGGGATGACCTGTAATCGCTTTCCACTGTTTATGTCATACAGGGCTATATTTTTTGAGTAGCCACTAGCAATAAAATGTTCATCTGTAGAATTAACATGAACAGATGTCAATTGCTCAAAATCTTCAAATGCAACATAGTTTGCACAGGAATATCTTTCTGTCATTGTTGATGGCATTTGACGAATATCATATAATTGCAACGAACCATTATCAGAGCCAGCAACAAGCTGATATAGAACACCAGCATAACAAAGATTACCAAAGTCAGAAAAAACTAAATCCATGCGAAAAAGAAATTCAACAATGGATAAGTCTAGTTGATAAACGTAGCAACTAAAATCTAGTTATAGAATAGCATGTCATTTGTATGTTCACTCCATCATCTAACATACCTCCCCAAAACTAAACCAAACTGGCCATGACTTTAGGACAAAGGCCTAATTTCAAATACACTCAAGTCTCAAAGATTAAAACAAGTAATTTCAGTAAGTGTTCCCTTTGAAAATAGAAACATTATAAGAAGACGTGCTATGAAGACTTGAAACAACTTCCATTACATTTAGGTAACTTTCTTCAAACTCTAAATGTTTGGTAAACACCTGTCATACCACGGATGCATTGTTATAATGCAGAATCCATTCATTGTTCAAATTCAATCACTACTGAAAAAATTGTGCAAAAATTTTTGAAGAAGACAATTAACATTTTCTCACTCTCATGGTATGTACCTACCTTTGATGGATGCATTTTAAGCCAACAGAGACCTATAACACTGTTAAATGTTCCTATTGATGGCATGTAACCAACAAGTTCCGCACTCTCATGATTAATAACAACTATCTCCCCATCCAATGTGCCAAAAGCCATGAGACTGGAGTTGGATGGATGATATTCAAACTGCCGTGGACGAAAACTCTTTGTTTCTTCCTTTGGGTTGCTGCTAATCTTAGAAACAGAGTGGATAGAAGGCCATGTGGATGAACCAACTTTAGCAGCACAAATTGATCTGGAGAAGAAACAATGGCCATTTCTCAAAGGATATGATTGTTTTACATTGTAAGGCTTCCCCAAGCGACCAAAAAATGTCCCCATTTCACGGCTTCGCAAGATATTAACAAGACTCTCTTTTCTTTGTTGGTTATATGGCAAATACTCATAGTACTGAGAAAAAATAGTTCTGGCTGTTTCCCTGTCTGTCCCTTTTATGGGTATATTGTCCAAAACTTCCAAGCGGGGTAATGAAGCTATCATGTACTCCCGATAGTGTTTCTCAAAACAAATGGGAGAAGGGTGATGAGAGATGTACTTCTTTGGAGCAGCATCGGCAGCATTACTTGGATGCTCAAAGCTGTCAGTTAAAGATATGCTGCTAGATACAACCTGTAAAAAATCAACGAATTTTGTAACAGTTACAGAAACATTTAAAGCTTCCTGTTAAATTATCCAAAAAGCCAGCCACAAGAATATACTGGATTACCTGATTTGCTTGCATAGATTGCCTTAGCATCTCAGTAGAAACACTTGAGGCTGCTTCCTCCAAACCTATTCTTCTCTGATAATCTGAGAAGTCCACTTCACTATCATCTGATAATGATTCTTCAGTTGTATATTCAAGAGGTTCATGACAAAATGCCACGTCAGCAAGAACCAAGTTCTCAAAAGATTCTTTGACGTGAGAGTATTGTGAATTTCGAAATCTGAGATCATCATTGACAACAGTCGGCATTTCATTGTGCAACACCAGCTTTGTCAAGTGGCCAACGGCAGCTTTGTCATAAGCATGAGAATTTTCTTTCCCACCAAATAATGTTGGACATGGTCTGGTGTCACTGCAACACAAACAATTCTGGAATCGAAGCTGCACCAAAGAAGGGAGTTTTGATAGTGCAATACTGGTTGTCCAGAGATTAGAAACTCTTGTTTCACACATGGAGAGACACGTCAGATTTGGCATGCAAGTGAAGCAATTCTCCCGGAAGCTAGTGAGTGAAATACTGAAATCCAGATTAAGGGTATGTAACTGCATAAAATTCCCTGTCATGTTTAACTTCCGTAGATGAGAAGACCTCAAGTTTAATACTTGGCACATCAAGCCATTAGTGGAAAGATCCCTTCAAGTGAAAAAGAAACAAGGAGGTTAATAGAAATTGTTCTAGGGATACTCTGCTCAAGTCACAAATTAGTCATTGTAAACAGGCCATCTTCCTTTTGCAGAAGGGTTTTTTTTTTTTTTTTTAAAAAAAAAACCAACATAACTCAAAAAGTTTAAAATATAATATAGTTAAATGCATGCTTGTAAAAAGTCAATCATGATTTTTAGTGAAAACTGTTCTCAAGGGCTGTGCAAGTATCTGAAATTAAAGATTCATCTTTAGCAAATAGTATTTACCAAAAGAAAAGTTTCAAGATTTCAAGAGAAAAATAATTTATTTGACTGACTATATGCTAATCAACTCATAAATCTCTGATATATCCAAAAATATTATTGGTTTTTTCAGTCACCAAGTCACCATAAAAGTAATTATAAGATTATAATTCTTTTTCTAGAAAAAAGAAAGATAACTCCAAAAGTAATATAAACAACAATGTCAGGTAAAATAAATGCCTCATTACTGAACACCTTTCGTCCAAAACAAATTCTCAAGTAAAGGGTCCTTAATATTTAAATTGTTTTGCAGTGAGTGAGTTTTTTGCTATGTTTCTATTTGGTGATAACACAAAACCTGGAGTCGTTGCTTCTATTTGGTGAGAATTCTGAAAATTTGTAGGATTGATCAAACCCAATAAGTAACAACTAACAAATCACAAAATTAAATTTCCTGATTCCAGAATCTAATGTTTGAAGGCTCAAACTGTTGTAGTCAGAATTGTGATTCGAATTGTTCAATCAGATAACCCCAAAATAATTTGAATCAGACTGATGAATCATTATACCTATAAGTCAGAAGTGAATTGGGCCAAATCGCGAGTCAGGCAGCCCAAATTAGTAGTGAATTGCTAGTCCAATCATGGTGAATTCATCTGAATCATGACATTGCTAAAAACACACTAATGCTTTTTATAAACCTATGAGTGCACAATGTAAACAAATACACTATTCGTATACATGCAATGAATCTTAATCCATATCTCAATTCAACTCATCAAGCCCCCAAACGATTAACTTTCAATTCATCTTTTATAAATTGAAAAACAAGTATATGATGTTTTTGGATGCAATTACTAGAATTTATGTCATTTTTAATAATTGGATATATTGGAGATTTTGATGGCAAACTTTACCATTAGAAGGAGCGTTGGTTTCTAACATGGTAGAGATCTTGTATCAGTCTCTTTGCCAGTCTTTTCATATTCAGTATTTTTTTTTTTTTTTGGTCCTTTCATCCATGGTATAAAAATTAGACGAATTTCGTCGAAATTAGCCAAATTAATTAGGTAATTTCGCCAATCAAAACGAAGTTCACTTGTAATTATAAAATTACAAAATTTCGTCGAAATCTTCGAAAAAATCAGCTAAGTTCACTTAAAATTGAAGTTTTGAAGATTTTTGTGAAAAAAAATTTATAAAAATCGTAAAAAGGAGCATTTTTTATGAAAGAATTTATGTAGTGCACAAAGATTCTTCTGTAATATTATAAAGATTATACAAAAAATCATTCTCTATAAATAAAGAAGATTAAGGCGAGATATGTAAAATTGGTGAGTGACTATCCAAGAAAAAGAAGCATGAGCTATAGCTTGAAGAAGAGATGATAGAGAGAAGAGAGAAAAATGAAAAATAAGCTAAAAGCCTAAGAGAATAATGATAAATGAAAATCATGGTTGATATTAAAGTTTGACGATAAATTTCTTTTTATTTTTATCTTTTTTCTAATAGTTTTAAGTTAACAAGCATGATGTGCATTAAGCATTATTAATGTTAACATATATATATTCGGAATCATTATATGTATAATGTATTTATTATGTTTGTTTTCGACATTTTTAATAGAAATTGTGCATATTTTAACATTTATATAATATTTTTTTGAATTTTTTTAAGTTGAAAAATTTTTACAAAAATTCTTTCGAATTTCTCGAACTCTTCGAATTAATTCTAATTTTCAAATGTCAAAGTTTGGGGCGAAGTCGAATTTTCATTCCTTGCTTTCATCTCTTGTTCATCAAAGATCTATAAGATGAGGCTGAACATGAGGAATAGTAGTAAAAGTTTGATATGCACTTTCATTCCTCCACTTGGCAACAAGGCTTTAGGTCAAGCAGTTTCTGATATGCTCTAAACAGCTCGAATAGCCTCACGCTTCAATGCACATGTATATTGCCTCAATGTTATATTTTTGTATGGACCAACCCTTTTTGACGGCTCAAGGATATTTTCTTGATCAATTTTGCTGTCAGAAATGAATCAACCAACTTAAGGAAGATTTTCCTAATTCAGTTTTAGTCTAAAATAGTGAAGAAGATATGACTTTATGCCAATCTCTTATCAATGTAGCAATTTGAGGGAAAGGGAGAGAGAGAGAGAGAGAGAGAGAAAAAACCCAATTGAAGAATATGTGACATATAAAAGTTCACTTTTAGGAGGGGGAATTAAGTGTATGGAATTATGAAACTTAAAATTCATGGCAGATTTCTTTTCAGCAGTTCACCTTTTTTATTCAAGACACACACACGCATATATATAGTAGTTCCAGAGTGCCTGCAAAGTTAGGTTGTTGATATCTTAATGTGAATTATTTGATCACATTGCAGTTGGCAAACAGCCATGGTATGCCATGATCTCATGCAGATGCCAGCAGTATATAAATTGGGAATACTATCAGTAAACAGAGTATCCCAAAAGCTCGTTATATATAACTCTTATTAATTTAAACAAAAAAAAAAAGAAAAAAAAAAGAGCCAATAGAAGAAAATCCTACAACACCAACCTAATACCAAATCTTAGTATTAAGCCTTTAAATTTACAATTGCCCATGCCTTTTCATTAATCTGATTTGTATGAAAGTATTACCGCTATTGGCCCCCAAAACAAACATGAATTAAAGATATCCCCTAGCACCAATTTTGATAATTGGAGCTTATGTTTCTAAATCAATATTTGCTTATATTATCTGTTCTGCTTCACTTATAAATCATTATTACTCTTTAATTTTTTTTTTTTGTCAAATAGAAAGCAACATTAGAACACTAGAATTACAAAAGCAAAATATAAACAAATATGACATTCGACAAAGTAACCCACTCAAATGCATAGTAACAAAGCCAAAATTGATGAGAAAAGGAAAGCAAACAAGTCAAGAAGGATACTGTTACTACATACAGCAAGAAGTCCTTCCCAAATGATGAGTCATTGATATCAACAACACGAAGCTTTTTATTGACGGCATGCATCAAAGATCTAACATTATCTCCATTCAAAGCACAAGGCGATTCATTTAGTATGTCAACTGCATCAATCTCAGATGAGTCCATTAGTGAGAAGGTGTCGATCAATGGAGGAAAATCCACATCCTTCATCAGATCCAAGAAAACCTGTAGGCTACATTGCTCGAGACAAGATTTCTGAATCTTGGCCTGGGAGAAAAGGGGAACAAAATCATCAGACTTCTTTTTCTTGTGCTCCACAAAAAGATTGTCAAAGAAATAGTAGGAGCAGGTAAAAGAGGAGAAAAGAAGAAAGAAATTAATAATTAATCAAGATCCTGAACCTAGAGACTAGTGAAACTGGTAACTCCCATGAGTTATGTCTTGTATGAAGGGAAACAATGACCCTAAAAAAGGTCATACATGCTAAATGAGATTTTGCCTCTCTAATTGAGGGGAGAGGGTAACGAAATGACAACTTCACATCTCCAAACGACGCCAGTATATGCCATAATTAAATGTCCCTCTCCAATAAAGCAATCTAAACTTGTCTCAAAATCACAAGCTAAATTGATTGAAATCAGTGTATACAACTAGCCTACTTAATTCAAAATCCTTTTCTATAACCTTCTACATGATTGTGTAATGGCGATGGACATACACTCGAGGTTAGCTTCTCAACAAGGATTGCATAATGCATTGGCATGTTAAGATAAAACACAAGCCTAGTCATCGAGTGGTGTGTCTACCAAACTTATTTATTTATTCATATATAAAACTTGCATTAATACCATGAACCTTCTAATTTGCATTAATACCTTGAATATATTCCAGATTTAAAAAACAAACCGACAAACCAAAAACCAAAAGCACACAAGTTATCAAACTTGTGTGAAATATTATTTAATATTGTCCACTCCGTGTAGATTTAATTTTTTTTATTGTAACATTTTCTTTCCTTTTCATTTTGTATATTCACAGGTTCTACTGCCTTCTGATTTCATACATTTAGACTTCACACGCTTAATGATAAACATTATCAACCCATGTTAAAGATTGTTCTTCCCAAACCAAAGAAGCTTTTCTAAAAATTAGATAGGAAAAGATTCAGCTCCGACACATAATTATCCAAATGAAGGCAATAACCCATGGAATTCAATCATAACAAACCTTGGAGAAGCTTGACAAAATTGCACTATTGGGTAGAACTCCATTGCTTTGGCAAAAATCAGTATACCTAGTCAAGTGAAGTGAGAAAATGATATTGATTAGGTCCTTAGAATAAAACATAAATTATTAGCACCTGGAGAGAAGCAAATCAAACTAAAAAAGGAAGAGGGAATCAGCATTATAAAAGCTCTAGACTACATAAGAAAGATCCAGCACCATATTTTTAGACGATAAGAAAAGACAAAATTTCCGTAAAGTAGTTGAACCTGCTATTTTTGTTTGAAATTAATACATGTTTTAGAAATTGTCACTCTTAAAATCTACCTAGTATAGTTGGGCTTAATTTTCTCATTCTTAGTCTTCCTCCTCCATTCTAAAACATGATATCCATGAAAAACACACTTCAAATATTGCCAATATATTTAGAATAACCTCCCCTGGCTATCTTTGGAGAGGCAAATGGTGCAGTAACCAAAACTCAATCATTAGACGTATCCCGTATAGTGGTGTGATGCACCTCCTCAAAAATAAACTCAGTATGAACACTCTTAAGTGTCGAAAGAGGAGAATACAAATAGTCACAAAAGGAAAATAAATAATATGGAGTTTGAAAAGATGACAAGATGCTTAAGACTTTTTTTTATATCTATTTTTGTTTTCATTGAATCCTCTCTTCTTCCTCTTCTTCTTTTTTTTTCTTTTTTTTTTTTTTTTGTATCCTCCCTTTTCTAATAATTCCAACCCGCAATATTAACAGAAGAGGTTAGTAGAGAGTGATATAATGTGCAATGATGATTATATGTGGGACAATGCAGTTAGGTAATAGATAATAGATAATGGATAATGGGTAGGTATAGTGAAGAGATGGTGATGAAAGGATAATGAAGAGATGATGGGTTTGATCAAACATAAACAGATGAGGATAACCTATAAATCATTTGCGATCTCATTGCATTCCTTACATTCGGTGTTGTTGGTGCCAATCAAGCAAACATCACCAATGAAGTGCTCTGCTTATTGCTCGGAGTGATAGTGGGAATGTTACTAGAAAAGACATTTTATAGTCCACAGAAACGTCTGAGTTTAGGAATCAATGATGCGTGGCTAAATCCCAGATTTATCAAAAAACAAATTGGAAAGCTATTTCCATGAATGTCATCTCTAAAGAAAAAGAACGATCCAAGAGAAAATGCATCTAACAGGCTCCTTAAATATCAAGCCTTAAGTTGATTACGCTATCACTGAGTATGGTTTTTTTGTCCTAAATTTGGTATATTGTATCCTCCTTCATTGTCCTAAAATAGATGCATATATATATATATATCTGTCGTATTGTATTCATATACGTATGTTCTTTGAATTTTGTCTTGACAAGAGAGTGAGAGAGAGAGATAGAGAGAAGAACAAACAAAGCGGGTTTGTGCCAAAAGTTATTTCAAGGAAGGATCTATCTTGATTTTCTAGAACATGGTCTAAGATTCTTGATAATCCTCAAATTTTGAAGAAAGAATTGTAAACCAAGTTGGATTATTCAGGTGATACGAGTGTAAATGGTAAGAGGTCACTCTCATCATAATCAGTTGATATGTTGAGAAGATTATCAATAAACAAGTCACTAGCCAAAGTGGCAATTTTCCACAAGAAGGATAGAATATGATGAGAACTCCCCACTCAATTTGATGAGAGAAAAGGAATTACTCATAATTCAGCATCTCAATTGATGATTATGCCGATGAGAAATATTTTGGTAACTATTTGTCTTCATGGATACCCTTGACCCCTTTTATTCAGTTTCTTCATGAGAAATTTTTTGCTACCAATAACCCAATCAAAAAGAGGCGACCCAATAATTAGATGGTCAACCTTGATGACGTTGAGGGTGTTGATACTACCAAGGCGAAACTTATTGAGGTGGCGTATGCCTGCAAGGAGCTATCAACTATTACAGATTGGGAGCAAAATTACCTAGAGGCGTACTCCTTGCAGGACCCCCAAGAATAAGAGAAACATTACTAGCCCAAGCTGCGGCTGGAGAAGCGGGTGCGTCATTTTTTCTATTTTTGCCAGTAGTTGTTTGTTGGAAGAGGAGCAGCATGAATCAGGGGTCTTTTTGCTGTTATAAGGAAATTGTGTCATTAATCATATTTATTTATGAGCGTGATATTGTGGGAGGCAAGCGTGGTACAATGAAAAACAGGGCCAGACACTTAACCAGCTTTTGACAAAACTAGATAAATTTGATAAGAATATAATCTCCTGATTGAGTTTTTCAATTCAATGTGTTAAAACAAGAGCAAGATAAGTTTCGTAAGTTGAACTCTTTAAAAGCCGGACAGCTCATGTACAGGAGCACCAACTGAAACCATTTCTTTGGCAGTTCAACTTTAAATAGCTGCAGCAAAATAGTAGTAGCATTAACAGCAGCAACAGCAGGAGTGATTAGAGAAGGTGAAGAAGTCGCAAGCAGCAACAGCATCATAGCAGAGAAAAAAAGTCAAAGAAGACTGTCGGTGAAAGCATATGTAGTTCAATTCACAAAGATGGGTGGTGGAAGAACGAGCCAGAAAACCCTTCTTTAATTCCTTGTGAGATTTCTTTTATAATAATCAATTGCTACACACCAAGATATGTACACATAAAGCCCAAGGCCATGTAAGGTAGACCAAAACTACACATGGCAATTACATATTTATGGTAACACTAAACTATGCAAGGTAATTACACGAATATAGCAGATACACACATGTAGTGTCACTATTCTTGTTCGTTTGTAGAAAATGTATCTTAATTATGAAAACCATGTTCTTTGATTTTTATTTTATTTTGAGAAGAAACAATGTTGACAATTAGTTGTGTAGTCATCTCCATCATAATCCATCATCATACCACACTCTTGGGAAGATATCAAGTCCATCCCCAACCCATTAATTCCTCTCGCCCCTTAAGGTGAGACAATGACAAGAATTGAATCTGGAACCTTTGTTTTCTAAAGCCGTATTCTTTGATTTAATCCACTGTCCTGTCTTGTCGGATTACTATATCATTTTGCATTTATATCCGTTTGAATTTGTTCATGAGAGCATACCATAGCTCTTTTATCCACTTGGGATTTCATTGAGATGGCGAGCATATCTAGATCTCATACCAATCTTCATACAGTCCAAAAAGTAACATTCAGGCAATGAAGATGTTACAAAGTTGGAGCTCCCACCACTGTCTTTGTCTTACAAATGGCAAATCACCAATCCCCCACGAGAAAATGCAGATTTCCTCTATTTTAATGTTGAGCATCACAAATTGTACTTAAACAAACAGATTTGAGGCGACCTTCCATTTCAAAGAGTAAAACGGAAGAACCTGGTAATGGCGGCAACTTCAACTAACAAATGCAAATTTTAAGCACAAATATATAGAAACACCTCTGTCAGTTATAAAATTTGTGGAAAAAAAAAATTGCACTTAAAACAACATTTTCATTTTCAATTTCACAAAATTCCCCAGAAAGCTCATCTTTTCCAGATGCAACCACACTTACACAACTGAAATCATCACATTTGCATGAAAATAGTACAAAAAAAAACCCAAAAAAAAAGTTCGAAAACAAGCTAGAAATACAGACAAATATAAACCGAGAGAGGATAAACTACAAGAAGGCAGCTAGATCGGAGTGGAGAGGAATACCTAGCTTCAAAGGCAGCTAGATCGGTAATTGCCATGACTGATCTCCTTCGCAAGAGAAGGGGGCAGAGAGAGAGAGAGAGAGAGAGAGAGAGAGAGATTGAAATAAACAATGAAACGTCAGATTCTTTAGACAAGTAAATAATAAATGAAGAAGCAGCGAAACGGGGACTTGGGTCGTCGGCCTTCTCAAAGAGAGACATGACAAGAAGAGGACACGTGTCAGGTACAGGGCGACTTAATTTGTATTACTTACTTGTAGGTGCACAACGAAGAGAAAGAAGCGGGCCAAGAAAAAAGTCCAATCACTGTTTTCTTACATGTCCGGATGATGTGCCGACGCCACAGAGTAACAATCCTATACCTTTCTTGTACGGGTTTAAGAAGACTTAAAAAAAATAATAAGAACAAGGAAGGAAGATTCACAGGGATGCTCTAACAATGACATGGCCATCTCCGTGTCACCATTCTTATCCTCTGAGAATAATACCCTAGGAATATAAATCTTCTTTCAATTCTGCAAGTGATTCAAAGTAAGTATTGTCATATCTTTTTTAGTTTCAAAGCACTTTAAAAAAGCTTTCTCAAGCAGGTCACGCCCATTTTTAAAATCAAGGCACAAGATCATACACCACCGCCGTGTGAGAGTGAGACCAAATCAAAGTCTTTCATT
>JAJIYU010007413.1:0-19199 GCA_030144865.1 Tinospora cordifolia | reverse complement strand
GGGAGAATCCGACATACGTAGTGATCGTAGGAAAAAAAAAACTACTATGCAGATAGAATGAAAAATCTAAAATTTGAGTACCTGATATCTCTATTACAAAACATATCAAATGAGGTCCAAAAATTGGAAACTAAAATTTTGGGAAATTTTGAAGGGATGCAGATCATATCAGGAAAGTTTTGCACAAATCCAACTTACAAATTGCTTGCAAAAAAATCAACAAATTTGTTGCGCAAATAGAACCTAAAGTAAGAAATTGACTAAGTATGAAAAAATTGGGGGATTTTGACCAAATAGGTCCATCTTGACCCAATTTGACCCAAATTGTCCAATGTTGACTAAGTTGACCAAAGTTTACCAAGTTTGACTAAGTTTGACCAGTTGATCAAGTCGAATTCGGGTTGACTAAAACTAATTAGGGATAGTAGGACTGAAATTAAGTTGTGTTTTACTGGAGAACTAAAATTAAGTTTAACATGACGCAGATTTGAGCATATTTCGTGGGATTAGGCCGGGTGCCAAGGGAACATTAGTGCGTAGGACTTGCGGTGAGTATTTTGATTTAGTTGTTTACTTTAACTATATTCCTTACATGAAATGTGATTAAAATGACATTGGTTGAATGGTTTTACATGGTTGAACTACATTGATTGATTTTGAAAATATGTAGTTGTACACTTATAGTGAGACCATAGGCTCCAGGTCCGAGCGTGGGGTCAGGGTACATGACGTGATTGGATTAGACTCGAGGTCTGAGCGTCAAGGTTAGGGCATATGATCAGTGCTCCTTTCCCTAGACCCGCTCGAATATGGCACTTTAGGGTTGAGCGTTAGGGTTAGGGTATTCGATGAATACACCTAGCTCATGACCCGCTTGAGTGGCCGGTACGCTTGACTCATGACCCGCTCAAGCGACGACTATAGGGTTGTATTTAAATGATTTGAACCCTAGTTCTGATATAGTTTTCAGCTGAAGTATTTAATTTTTTTCTTTAACTGTTACACTATTTATAAATGTTTTACTACATGATTTACTATTACGCATTGCTTTGCCATTACTTTTCATGCATGCATGCACTATTTTTGGAGTATGAGTTATTGTGATATACTAGTTTTAATACTCATTGAGCCACATTGTACATTAGGCTCATTACTTTACTTAAATTTTAGGTTCTTAGGTAGCTGACAAGAGAAAATGTGTCGTGATTGCTTAGTCCCCTGGGTGGTCTACTATTTCTTTTGGTCCTATTAGAAGTCGGTCGCTTTTTGTATGTCAATAATTTTTAATGGTCAAATTGTACCTTTAGAATATAACGATATGTATTGTGTTGTTTACCCTTGCACATTAATGAATGGATCTTTCGATTACTCTAATGTATATGGATGTTGAGAATTTGGTAAGGCTTCACAGTGACTAGGTGAAATTGACTCGAGAATGAGCTCATTGAGCCATCAATCCGGTCAGGCCGCCTTTTGGCCTAGGGAAGGGGACCCGACCTTTTTATTGTCACAACCCCTCACTGGGCCCCTAGAACCTCCACGCAAGACACTCTGGGTAAGGTGGTGACTTACAAGGTACTGTCCCCTCCCCTTGGTAGCAAATGAGGAATAAACAAGGTATTTATGTCCCTGGTCCTTGGTTCGAATCTCTACGGAGGCGAAAGAAAAACCCTAAAGGGAGGGGATAGTACCTTGTGAGTCACCACCTAGCCCAGAGTGTCTTGCATGGAGGTTTTGGGGGCCCAGTGAGGGGTTGTGACAATTGTAATTGAATAAGCAATCTCCATAAGAATTCACATGCTTAACGTTTTCTTTCAGCTTCTTTTAGCCCCTTTGATTTTCATTATTTTATTGTAACAACCTTTAAGAAAATGTCTTTTTAATGCACTAACACTCCTCATCTTTCAATTTGGTAACCCTCTTCCATGTTATTTGATATGCATAACTATCCACCACCCTTAGTTTGATTTTTTCACCATTTTATACAAGAAAAATAAGTAGAATATTAGTCATTTCTACCTCTTTAGTCACACATCTTCTATTCGTTCATCTTATATCTCATTTATTTATTAAAACCCCTCAAATCCAAACTTTGAAGGGTGTTCATTTTTCATTTTTCTCCCTTAATCACTTAGTTTTCTCGACCTTTTCTACTTTTATTTTTCACTTAATTTATTTTGTTCTTTTTATGACTTTATGTTCATTGAAAGCTATGTGTTTTGTTAAGATTAAGAGGAAACTATCTCCACCCTTTTCTTGAGTATTCTTGAGCAATACATATTTGTTTTCCTTGTCAATTTTGTTCATACTTTTGTTAAATATTGTATCAAACTTCATATATAAATTGATGTATTTCATACAATTGACTTTTCACTATTTAATAAAAGAATAAGGTTTTCTTTTCATCTTATGGTATGCCTTTTACATATAAGTTTTAAATATATTATTTCATGAATTTCACATGCCTAGGATTCAAATTTTGCATTTACATATAATAAAACTTTAGTTTTATCATATTTTCATGATAAATATATCTTCTAAGATAATACTATGCTTTAAAATATATGACTCTATCTTTGAGGGTGAGAAAAGTTTTTAATTCTTTTATTCAAGAACTAAGAAAAAGGAAAAAAAAAAAAAAAAACTTTGAGCTTACTCTAACGTCATTGCTTTTGATCTTATTATTGTACCTTATATCATCACTCATTAGTTCTGGGTGTACATCTCAATCTTTGCAGTACCACCCTAGGAGTCCTTCAAGTTTATTACTTGTATTATTACATTATTTGCCCCATTTTAAACTTATTTGTTGTTGCATCTACTTTACATCTCAGGTATATCTATGTTATATTTCACAAGTTTATAATTTAAAGTGTTCATCTTACATCTCTTTATTTTTTTTTTGCAGAAGCATGAAAAGAAGTAAGCAACAATGTTTCTACGATAGCGCCTATGACAAAGGAATAAACTCATTTTAGATCTTTATTCTCAAATTGAATTAGATTGAGAATAGATAAGAAATCTATTTTATGCATCAGCTGGTGAAAGCTTAACATACGACTGATGGATTTTCAACTTGGCATGACCAATGGCCAAGGTAAGAACCCATAACTACACTACACCAATTTTGATATTTAGCAACAAAATAATTTTTATTGTTAAATATTTTTTAGCAACAAAAAAAATGTTTTTATTACCATTTTCATTAAAAGAATTTTATAAAAATAGCAAAAAAAAAATTTTATCGCTGAATATTACTTTCAGCAACAAAAATAATAATTTTGTTTAAAAAAATTAATAAGATTAACAACAAATTTATATAAATAATACTTTTACTAGTACCATTTTCATTAAATGTTAATTTTGTTATTACTCCTATAAAACTTAATAGCAATAAATATATTTTTTGTTCGGGGACAAAATTCTTCGAATTCTCAGCTTCTCTCTTTCCAAATACACAAACCATTTTTAGGTTCAACCCTCGCTCTTGCACGCACATCAAATCTTCATCTTGTTCTTTCGATCCATCCAAGCATATTTAGCTGCAAACCAAACTGATTAGGAAAAAAAAGTATGGGATCAATGGAACCACCAATAGTAATGATGCCAGAGAACAACTCAACTAACCCGAACTGCAACGGCAGACAACGAAAGTTCGATGAGACCTACGACTTGTCAGCACAGAAGGTGCATTCTGGCGATGGCCAGCTCAACCACACACTGGAGAATAACGGATCTCGAAAGAGGAAGGTCAGAGTGGTTCCTATGGAGATTGGAACTCACGTGATATGTCATTGGAGAGACAACAAGTACCATCCCGTCAAGCTCATCAAGCGTCAGAGAATGCAATGTGGCAGACCCAACAATTACGAGTACTATGTGCATTACACTGAATGTAAATCAATTGGTTGAGATCAATTAGAGAGTTAGGGTTTTGGTAAAGAAGAAGAAAGGAAGAGTTGGATTGTGTGGTATAGACGTGTTTTACCATTATATTAGGGTAATTGTTTTTTCTCAAATGTTTATTGAGTACTGGCTTTTTTTTCTTGGGTGAAATTCGAGAATTGCGAGTGATTTGCTTTGGAAGATTAATGTTGTAAAGCATTTCAATTGAAGGTTAGGTATAGGTGCAGCCAAATCAATAGAATAGGCTAGTACTCTTATGGGTTTGGGGTTTCCTACAAATTTAGCTCTGGTCGAACTGAGAATTAGGGTTTTTTTTTCAACTAGAACTTGGATTTAGAGTATTCTTTATTAGACACAGAGAATCTTACTGTTGTTAAGTGTATTAGGCACAATCTTATATGATGCATTGCCCAACCTATAGTGCTAGATATTAAACAAAGAATTTATGGAAGAGATGCTGCTGGTGGATCCGTTCTTCACCCCTTGACTATATAGATTGATTATTAAACTAGCATAAACATGATCAAAGAATTTCAGTAAGTTTCCATAATTTATCACAAAATCCATTACAGAGGCTATAGAAAATATTTCTACATGCTATCACAATTATATTGATAAGTGTAAGGTAATGGCCTAATTTTAAAGCATGTTTGGTAACTCTATTTACCTCAGCTTTTACTTTAAATAAATCTCTCTTTTTATTAAAGATTTAAAAGTTTAAAGTCTAATATAAGCCAAAATGCCTTAGCTAAGTACTGCTAGTATTGTGTCTTAAGCCTGTATTAAAGATTTAAAGGTTCAAAGTATGTACATGAAGAAGATGTAACGGCCGATATGTTTGAACTATAAGTTTTGTTTTCCTTGGATAAATAAGCTTGAAAATCAAAATGGATTGAACTAAATTTTGAGAGGTGGAAGTAATGAAGATAAGATTCCAATAAGCTTGAACTTCAAAGCAGCTCACTCATCACTCACCTTCCAATCCCTATGCCAACCTCTGTTATCTGTTGATAATTAAAAGAATATTTGCTTTATATATATATATATTCTAAATTATCTAATTGGAAAATCTTAGAAGTTGATATGTTTTGGGTAGCCAGCCAACCCCTTTTCTATTATAAATGGGGAAGGTGGTTAGCTTTGCTAGGTGGGATGCATGAGCTAGTGATTTTCTCTAGATCTGTAAAGGAATACTGGGTTTTGTTTGTTGTGCTTAAGTTCTAACCATTGCTGCATGTTTTTCTGTTCCTTCAATGGTGAGTTTTTAAATTTCATCATCAAAAGGACATCTATACATATAGTTTTCTACAATATTGTCATGGAGAAAAACACCTATTAATTGTTTTTTGTTGGATCTATATTCTTTTATATATATATATACATGTGTGTGTGCGTTTATCTTGCTAGAGATTACTAGCTTGGTAAAGATCTTATATGAGGTTATTTAGGAGCTTAGCTGCTCTCAACTTCTCACTAGGCCCTCCACATATTGATATAAGCTCCTTGAACTCCGAAAGAACGCTACTGCATTAGACGCAACACCTTGAGTTGTTGGAATCCTCAAGAGCAAATTATAGGCACAGAAAATTTTATTGCATTATTTAAGATCAATATAATGCTATTCTGCATATAGTGGCCTTCATAGACACATAAGTGGTGAATCCTCAAGTCTTTCTTTTGGACTGAGATTAATTCTTGTCTCCATCTTCAAATTGTTGTGATCATGTTAATTCGATATTCAGATATGCATTTGAATCTAACAATATTTATTGATGTTAGGTTTGGAGTACAGTAAATTTGTTTACAGGAACAAGTAGCTAAAGAAGCAGTTGCTGTAGCAGCTAAGGAAGCATATGAAGCTAATTTTAAGAATTGTTCTGAGGACGTGCTCACTACATAGGAACTTGTTGCGACAGCAGTAGCGGCTGTTACCAAATTTAAAAAGGCATTGTTTGACCAATAGTTGGGGATTACTTGTATGGAATTTGCTCAATTAGTTGAAGCTTTCTGAAGAGGTTATTTTTCTTTTGCTTATATTTATGGTTGACAGTTTTATTAAAAAAACACTTGGTTAATTGGTAGTTCAACACTTCTAGTAATTACTTATAATAAGCAATGAACTATTAAATCATTTCTGTTGTTTTCTCAAGATCTTTTGCTTTTAAAGGTTTTTGAGTCCTTCACTTATAGAAGTGAATCATTCAGTAGAAAATAAGGAGTGAAGTCCCTTACAATAGACTAACTCTTTGGTCATGATCAATGTTCTTTGTAGTGCTTACTACATTTGTTATGTTATCTACAATAATATGTTTAGTACTAAAAGAATGTCTTTGATTTGTTTAGGAATGGTCATATATTTTAGTTGGTGGCTCCATGCCAAATGCTGAGCAGAAAAACCTTGCATTTGGTGCTGCAGCCAGCATGGTACACCCAACCACAAGTGAGAAAGCTATGATTTTTTTTACTATTTCAGTAATTACTGTTTTACTTATAATTGGTAGTTTTATGTTCAGTCAAAAAACCTTGCATTTGGTGCTACAGCCAGCATGGTACACCCAGCCACGGGTGAGAAAGCTAAATTTTTTTTTTACTATTTCAGTAATTACTATTTTACTTATAATTGGTAGTTTTATGCTCTTTCTTCATAAACAAGCTATTCAGTGGTGCGTTCTTTGTCTGAGGCTTTGAGATATGCATCCATAATTGCAAAAATTTTGAAGGAAAATGTTCAATCCAAGCATGTGGTTCCTCACCAAAAAAGTGCTGAAAATATCTCTATGTTAGGTATGTGTTTATTTACAGCGCCATAAATTTTTCACAAACAATACTAACTAATAAGAACATGAAAATTTGTTGTAGGTGGTGTATGAAGAAGCAAGTCAATTTGCAAATGATGTGGTTGACAGCATCAGAACTGTTGCATCCTTTTGCTCAGAGCAAAAAGTAATGAATGTTTATAGAAACAAATCCAATGCCTCTATGAAGCATGGCATGCGGCTTGGGATTATGAGCGGTGCTGGTTTTGGTTTTTCTTTTTTTGCACTATACTATGCTAATGCTCTTATATTTTTCATTGGTGCTATTCTTGTGAAGCATGGGAAAGCAGATTTTTCACAAGTTTTCAACGTAATTAATATATTAATTAAGATAGTAATGGTGTCTTTTTTTTTTCTTGTTCATTCTTCATAGTTTAATTCTTATGTAACTATATATATTTTCAGGTTTTCAGGTTTATATATTTTCAGGTTTTCTTTGCTTTAGCAATTGCAACAATTGGAATTTCACAAACAAGTGCAATGGGTTCTGATACCAACAAAGTTAAGGATGCTACTGCTTCCATTTTTTAAATCCTTGATAGAAAATCTAAAATTGATTCAAGTAGTAAAGATGGGATTACATTACACATTATCAAGGGTAACATTGGGTTTTAAAATATCAGTTTCAAGTATCAAACACGTTCAGATGTGCAAATCCTTAGGAACTCTGAAATAGT
Source organism: Tinospora cordifolia (assembly GCA_030144865.1). Lineage (NCBI taxonomy): Eukaryota > Viridiplantae > Streptophyta > Magnoliopsida > Ranunculales > Menispermaceae > Tinospora > Tinospora cordifolia. Next base: position 11,800 of record JAJIYU010007413.1, on the reverse strand, counting down.
CTATGTCTTGTTTGTTCTAGGTTTTCCTGGATTCCAAGAAGAGAAATAACATTGAGTACAAGTTAGAGACGTTTGCTAGAGTTATAGGAAGCTTTCTTGGAAGGATGTGTTGTTTGAATAACCTGTGGCAGAGGCTTAAATTGCCTTACAGTTTGATTTGCTTTTGTAATGAGTACTTGTTTCCATCTATTTGCATTATGGCAATGTGTTTTTGTTTTTATTTTTATGTCTTTTTTAGGTGGTGATAGTGAAAATTGAAAGTTCTCCATCTTATGACTTTCGAGTTTGTCTTCTTTTGTTCATTATAGCTTCTTTTTTTTTTGTTAAAACAATTAAATAGCAACAAATATTATTGCTAATGACATAATTTAGCAACAAAAAATATTGTTGTTAAAGTATAAAATTTTGTTGCTAAAATTTTAATTTTGTAACAAATTAATTTGTTGCTAAAATAAACTTTTAGCAACAAAATAATTTGTGGCTATAGATACCTTTTTAGCAACCACAATATTTCATTGCTAAATAGACAATTAGCAATGAATCAATTATTTATTACTAATTTATTACTGTCACGCATTATTAGCAACAAAATTTTTTTTATTGTTAAAAAGTTTTAGCAACAGAAAATTAGTGTTTAGCAACGAAACCAAGTTTGTTACGGTGCTATGAGATGGATGACCAGCTATGAAGGTCAATTTGCAAGGTAACAACATGCAGAACCTAGATTGAGTTCATTAAATGACAAATTACAAAATGATACACTATCAAATACGTACTATTAGCACGGTCCATAGGGCTTTGAGCAATGAGTGTTTCCATGAAAGAAGACATATTATGCACTACTTCTCAAGCTTGGGGCAAGCTAGTGTCATGATTGGATATCCATGATTCTAGCTGTGATTTTGACCTATAAATTCGAATATTACATATAGAGAAAGGATATGGTGAAATCAGTAGGTTTCTTGATAAGAGAAGACTTTTATTTCTTAAGAATTTAATTATAATAGAATGTTTTCTAATTGTTATACCAATATATTAAAAGCCACACACCCTTAACATTTATAAATACACATATAATTGTAAGTTAAAGCATATTGACTCAATTTTTTTTACAAAAAGACTATTCTGCAAGCAATAAACAAAATTTTTCTTTGATATTTCTTTCAAATCTAGTAATATTTTCACCTATGCTTAGTTTCTCATTTTTAATTGTTGTTGATAAAATTTTGTACTAACAATTGACATCATCTGTGGGGAGAATGACCTTGTAAACATCCTTATTAATGTAAGGGTCTCTATTAATTTTGTCTCAGTGGTACCTTTTGAGAAGCAAAAAAATTGAAAGGCCAAAAAAAATCGTCTAAGATATATATATATATTTGTTATCAAGACATTTTATTTATGTCATAGAGATCTTAATGCCTAGTTTGCATAAACTCAAATATTATATATTTTTGGTATAGTATTTTACTGTTTTCTGTCATATATAACAGAAGGGACAAGATGAGAGAGTATAAATAAACTGATGACGCACTTGAATATCTGCAATTCTCCAGTCATTTTGAGTTTTCTTTAACAGAATCTGAAGGTAGTAAAAAGGGCTGCATATCAATAGCTACATGTAGTACCTATCACGCTACTGCAAGGAGTCAAAGAGAATAATTAGTAATAAAGCTTGCATTTGGTTAAAAGTGTTGGAAAAATCTTACGATAAAATTATCATTCAAAACACAAGATCATTCTTATTACACGAAGAATAGAAAAATATAACTTAGATGAAAGTTCATTGGTTGCTCTTGGAAATTCTTATGTTTAATCAACACCCTTGAGAGAATTTTCATCTTTTTATTTATTTATTTTTAATTTTTTAGTTTCCACTATGCTTGCTAAATTTGTTGGGGGATGAAATAAGTAGAAGAATATAGAAATCTAGATATTAAAGGTTTTATACAGTAAAGCCTAGTTATACAAAATCTTCATCATTTTTAATCGAGTTTAATCTATTTAATTGTCTTAAATATATAATTATTTGTCTGCTTCTAAGATATATAATTATTTCTATGTATTATAATTCCAACATTAAATTAATGAAAACAATTTATTTTTCTAAGCATGGAGAAATTTGTTTTGATTTTAAATGAATTGATAAGGGTTTTTTTAATTTTAAATGCAGAAAATTATATCCAATCCAAAAATTAAATTGAGTGCAGTGTAATGTCATATGTAACTGTATTTGTAAATTAGATATGGTAAAAAACCAATTTTTGTTCTCTTATTGTAAGCAAAATTAAAATTCAAAGGAAAGAGAAGCTTTTATCACAATTTTTTTAGGAACGAAAGAGAGGAGTTAACATAATGGTAAAAGACCTCTTTATTGATAAATAAAAACACGCAAATACAATGGTTTTGCAGCAATGCAGGAGCATTACTATGTAATTTGTATGACCTCAAGCAATGAATAAATACATAAATTCTTTAAGAAAAAAAAAAAAAAAAAAAAAAGCAAAAGTATCGAGCTCTGGCACATGAATCTGATACAACAAACAATGCAAAGTTCAACAAAAATTAACCCATTGGCGACCCCATTGATCATAATCAACACACAAATTCACCTGTAGGCCACAATTCCTCAACGTAGAACAATGATAGTATCTGTTTTCAAGGATTAGTGGGCAGAAGGAGGTGGAGAGAGGAAGGGAATGGAAGGGATTGAAGTTGGTATTGTCGGCAATGGAATTGCAGACAACGGAGGCAAAGTGGCCTGTGGGATTGTGGGCATGGCTGGCAAGTTTGGGATTTGAGGCAATGTAGGCTGTGGAAGCTGGGAAGGGATTTGGGCACTTGGCAGTGGTGGTAAAGTTTGCTTTACCACAGTTGGGATTGTTGGCAACGGTGGTAACGCTGTAGGCTTAGGCAATGTGGAAATTGAAGGCAAAGGAGGTAGTGTTGGGAGGTTTGGCAAGGTGGGCACAACCGGTGATGCCAGTGCAGGAGTGTCAAGAAGATGGCGGCCAGCCATGCTTAGATTGAAAAAAGAGAGGAAGGCAAGAACAAATATGCTAGAAGTAGCCATTCTTAAATGGAAACTGCAGCTTTGAGAACTTTCTTTAGTGGAGGAGAGTGAAGAGGGAAGCTGTAGTGATATGTTGGAGATGATGAACGCTTTCTTATATAGCAAGAGATTTGCAGAGTAACTTGATGAAAGTTGGGTGTTTAGGTTGGAGAGAAGTGATTTATCTATGTATAGTTGGAGGAAGCAAGAAATTAAGGTCTCCTCCTAGTTCTGAATTGGTAGCCTACCTTCCTCATCTGTACTTCTATCAAACGTCAAAAGCAGTTATATTGATCTACTTCAAAAATTCAAGGAGACGGAACCTCTGCTTATTGTTGGGCAGGCTAACAAATTTTGTTCCTTTTTTTCCTTGCCTTTTACAATGGTCGTAGCGTTACTGTATCCTGAGTTGGCTAATTAGTTGTGTTGGTCGGTTCTACCACTAATTTTCTATTATTGAAATTCATGCATGGATTAATATAATATTGAAATTATTTTCTTCTGGTTTTGAAGGAAAGATGTTGACCAATGCCTAAATTTCAAAAGTTAGTGGGAGTGCATATATTTTTTCAGTCCTTTAAGGAAGATAACACCCTATTTCTCGACAATTATTACTTGGATTGCAATTTGGGACAATGGAATTCCTATTGTAAAAATTTTGAAATGAAAGATGCAAGTGAAGTCATTTAAGGTATAACTTTACTTCATAACACCTCTCTAAAAAAATACTTTATCAAGAAAGTTTTAGAAAGATTAAAAATCAAACAATAAGCCTTACAATGCTTTTCTGAAACAAAATTATTATTGCCTAATTGAGTATTATCATGTATTAAGGTTTAGAATCTCATAATTACTTTTCACTTTTTCCAATGGCCCAATTCTTTAGACTATTTTATCCCTTATTTCTCATTTGTTACAATAGAAAAAGTCATCCTCTTCCCCAAACTTTTCATCATATGTTCTTTTCCTTACATTGTTTTCACACTTAATATAGATAACTTGCTCAAATCACTTTTCTCTTCATTTATCTCTATTTTGCCCCCTCTTGTTTTTACCTCACTTGGTCTTGGCCGTTTTCCTTAGAATACATTATTAAATATATTAATTTAATTTTTATTCATTCATATTAAAATATAAGTCTTGATGAAATATCTTATTTATAATTGGTATTTTCTTAATAGATATTGCTTTCATTGTAGTTCATTCAATACATTCTACTTATTACTTTGTAATGCAATGATGGTTGAATTATATGTTCTTTTTAATTCTTTTGATTTTTTCAATGCCATAAAATCATGATGATAATTATGTATTATACATAATTGTAAAAGTAAATTTAATAATAATTTATTATGATAATTATTATTATTATTTATCAAATTTAAACAAACATGGTTATCTATAAATCATAAACATGTAGTATAAATTATAATCTTTTTGTTACATTAACTTCTTTAATTAATTACAAATTCATATATACACTTTATTTGCATAAATCAAACTTTTTATAGGCAAGTTTATATGCATATTTTACATACAGTACAATATTTTAGAATCTTAATATATTTTATAGACAACACAACCGGATACGCATGTTTATGAAATTATGTACATTTCATAAAAGTATATATCCTTTTTTTATAAAATTTATTAAAATATTTATAGTTAACTGGTACATTAAAAAACTATTGCTAACTTATTTTATATAACTTTATTTTTTTACAAAGTATTTGATGATATTTTACATTATTTTATTTTGTTAATTATATAAATATTATTAATGCTCCAATATCATTTTTATAATACGTGTTTTGCACATAAATAAATGAGATGATGTCTTGTATACATACATACATACATACATATATATATATATATATATATATAAGACATCATCTCATTTATTTATGTTTTCTGAGGGGAAACTAGAATATTATTACTTGTCTACAAAACAACATAGTTCATTGTGCGTCAAATATGCACCTAGTAATTCTCTCATATCCCTTTCAATAAAACATCTTGATACCTATCCAAATACAACAACCATGAGCGGACCAACTCACATTCTAACACCCTGCCTTCTCCTCGTGCCCAACTGGTTCTAGTTTCGGAGAGTACAATTACCGAAGTGCCCCCCAGTCAACAATATGGCACATTAAAGTCTCATGCAAACATAATCATCAATCATTACAGCCACCCAAGAGGCATAGTGTCACTTTTTCTCCCTTTTTTTTTCTTTTCTATCTCTTTTTGTCCTAGCCCTATGAGACATCCTGATCACAATAACTCATGTAGATTTTATATTAAACAGTTTTAAATCTTTTGATGAAATAAATCAATTCTGCTATTTGAAAATCAATCTCAATATTCAAGAAGTATAAAAACCTTCGAGTTTATTATAACGAAATAACTTTAAAACGAACAAAGGAAACTAAGGCCAACATGCCCAACTTAAACGAAATTATGAAACTTAAAAAGAGAACTCTGAATGTAATTCTCATTATCCATTTAGCCTCTAATCATTAGTTTTTTAAAATGTTAGAAAAAGGGGTGAGCTCAAGAGCATAGTGGATCATCCATATTTAAATCATTATTTCAATCAAACAAAACATACATTTCAAACACTTTCATAGATTAGGTAATTCAAATAATTAGTTGTTCAACAGTTGACATTAAGTCCGAATGAAATCCACCTCAATGTTCCAAATCTAGGAAGAGAGGTCAATCCAAACACTCAAACCCTTCATCTGTGAAGTGAGGTTAATCCAAACACCTAGTTTATTAATTGAGGAAGTGGGGTCAATCCAAATGCCCAATTCCAAATCAACAAAATGAATAACTGGCAAGTCGAGTCTAGTTTGGAATACTCACGATGAAATCTATCACCATGTCGATACATGGTTATCATCGTTATTAATCTTTCTTTAATGGCAAAACATACCATACCATATTGAATTAGATAAAATTGGAAAATAACATGTGAGCATGGTGAACATTACGTCGTTGGCATGTTATTTCATATAGCACAGATCATGTTATCACAAATATCATTGAAAACATGCATCATTATTCATATAACTCTAAGCTTGCATATTCAAGGCATAACATGTATATTCAATACAAACCATAGTTCTAGACTACAAGCATACATGCATACATATTATTTGAATCAAGATAATAATTTAAAACTTAGAAATCATCTCCACCTTATAGCTATATTTCCTTCTTGTCCTTGTATTGTTGTCCCAAGCCTTTTTGAGCCTTTAACCTTAGACATCAAGATTTAATACATTATTCTTTGTGATTTATGTGTTTCTAACACTTTAAAACAATACTCAAATGATTCCTTATCCTATATGGTGTGTAATGTGCAAGGATATCCTCCTAAATGAGCCTAAATATGTCCTTGCTTCCATGTATCGTGGTAGAGGAAAGGATTACTATGGTAATCAGAATGCACAAGTGAAAAGCAAGAAGCGTAGAAGCACTACTGAGGTACACTATCAAGGTAATGCATTACCATGGTAGAGCATCATAGTAACCAGTGGGTGTTATAGGAGTGTAATGCATTACTGTTGTAGGCTACCATGGTAACCAGAGGATAGTATAAAGTTTACATTACACTATCGCAGTAATCAGAGGAAGAGTCCAGAAATTGAGAAAGATGAAGGCATTATTGTGATAACCATGATCATTACCCTAGTGGTTAATATGAAGAGTGGATTTCCTTGCATGTTTCTCTTATCCCTTATTCTCCTATGACCTTGGTATCCTAATACCTCAAATTCTAGAACACGAACCATGGATGGAAACTTAAATAGAGTTATTATACCTTTTTGATCTGTTGAATCCTCTGATTGCTTCGAAAGAACGCCCAAAATCAGGTTTTTGCCACTGCTAGGCAGTATTCTAGGCTTTTCTCCTTTTTACTACTATGGTTGTTGTGTGGGACAGCTAAGGAACGAAAGAATGCCAAGAAGACAACTAGGGTAGCAAGAAGAAAAGAGCACTAGTGCTTGCTTGAGTGATGAAAATTGGGTGCTCATGCTATGTTTATATTAAGTTCAACGGTGTTGGGTTTAGGAAGTTTGGTGTTGTTTCCTTGATAGAAATCTTTTCTAAATTCTTTTCCTTTTTATTTTATTTGTTTCATATGCATAAGTATTAGTAAGTGATGGTTTTAGCAACAACCCATGCGTTAGAAACTTTACATGGTTGCGTTGGAAACTGAATTAACTAGAGTCACTGTAATTAAATAATAACCAGTATAGATAGTGTTGTGTAGGTATAAAAAAAGGACATAGGAAGTTGTTTATGCAGTTCAGCTAACAAGCCTACGTCTATGGGGCCTTACCCAAATCAAAGGATTCCACTATTGTTTGCAAAGTACACTACTTCACATCAAGTCCAACACTCTACAGTAGTACACTCCAAACTAGAATCTTCCTAATGACCTCACATCTTGAAGAACACTATCAAACTCTACAAACAAACAGTCAGCTACCAAGGACAGTCACGACTATCTTGCTTGAATCAACTACAAAGTGTACAACTCCTTCTAGTTCTGACGATTACTTAGTAAAATAAAATAAATGGAATACATATTTCAACACTCAATACAATGAATCGTACATGTGTAAACCTTATTTTCTTTGTAGCTCCAAGTACTGAAGAAAGCCTTGAATGCTTCTTTATTTATAAGCTTTAGTGCAGAGACCTTTCTACAGCAGGCATAAATTTTGGATGATTTTTTGGACAGACTGTGAGATATGTTGTATCATGATGCTATAAGCACAATTTTCCTTTTGACAGATTTCCAAAACTTTGTGTCTGTCCAAGAACAACAAGAACCTTTTGCAACTTACTTTATCTCTAAATTTGAGCTAATTGAAATCTTTTGAAGAAGATGTTCGACTTGCTTATTTCTAAAAACATGTTGCAAACATCTGTGTTTCTCTTTTAGAGAATAACAAATTTTCAGAAAATGCTAAGATTATAAATTCAGAAACTTGTCAAAAATGATTTCAAAAACATTCTATAAGATTGAAAATTTGTTTCAACCATTATTTTCGAAATAGGAAATATGCAATATTTTAGCTTATAATCAGCATGCAATATTTTAGTTTCTAAAACAAAAACAACATGCAATATTTCAATTTCTAAAAACAAAAACACCACTCTATATTCCAATTTCTAAAACCAAAGGATAGCAGCTCACAATACTCCATAATTGTGATATGTTATATATTGTTTCTAGCATGATAGCAGTACCAAACATGCTAACTAAGTTGTGTCTCCATAATCTCCCTCTTTGGCATTGTTTGGTATAAACTCAGTAAACCCAATAATAAGCATTCATTCTACAACATGATCATCATCACCAAATAGAGTCAAATGAAGTTGTTATAACAAAGGGAAGTTTGAAACACACAAGATTGCAAGAGAGCTTGGTAACAAGAGATCAAGTAAATCATATCAATAATAGAGCACAAAAACAAAAGATATCAAAATTAATTAGCAAAACTATCCTAACACCTAAACTGCATCTTAACACCTAGATCAACACTTAAATCCCTAACACCTTCTCCCCCTTTGTGCACCAACAATGTCAAAGAGGTGCCTCATCTACAAATTGATGAAGGATGGAGTGAATGTGATGTTGTTTAGCTGTGATGTATGTAAGTTATGCCTTCAGGTACCCAATGTAGCTTTGCTGGTTTGTAAAACCAATAAAGGCTTCAGCAGAATTGGTGGCCTAAGGTGCAATGTGCCACTCCCCCTCAACATTGACTAGGTGAGAACCATCTAGCAACTTTCTCAAGATATAGATCTCCCCATGAATTGGTGTCCTCTCTATTTGCAAAATCTGGAATGTATACTTTTTGATGAGATATGCAGTGATGGTGCATGGAAGCAACAACTTGTTTTAACTATAAATAGATTTTGCAGCCTTAAAAATGGAGTTAAACATGATCTGACCCACACTAATGGGGTGCCCTATGCTAATGGCATATAAAAGAAGGTCATGGTATACTATGGCATTGTGAGTAGTGGGGATTGATACATTCAGAGACATTCTAAACAGGAGGGAGTTCTGACAGTGAGTATGGAAGCTTTAAGATAATTAGTACCAAACCAACTCCTCTTAGGGTCGCTTTTCAAGACCTTAGCAACTTCATCCATGTCCACATCAATGATAAAAGTGTAACACCCCGAAATTTTGGCGAGCATGTCATGTTGCGAGCAAATTAATAACATAAATAGTAGTTTTTATGAAAAAATATATGAATATATAATAATAATAAACAATTCGTGAAAATACAAATTAAGGTCAAAAGATTAAACGTCTAAATTAGAAATTTATCAAAAAAATAAATATGGATATAACAAGACAAAATAAATTCATATTTGGTAATAGGTTAATTGATATTTGATATGATGAAATGGGGCATTGGAATATCTAATTGATTGGTGAAAGTAGGGATTCGAAAGTTAGAATAAATCGATGATCGAAAAACATTTATACATAAAATAGAAGTGTTAAAGTAACACAGAAAGTTTCATTATTATCATGTATATGTAAATGAATAATATAAAGTGTAATGAGCTCGAGTGATCAGGAAAAAAAATCTAAAAATTGAGAGATTGGTATTTAGATGAATGAGACATGAATGAACTGGAAACCTCATGGCAGGGGGAGTTAGCTTCTTCGGGACGTTTGGAAGTTGATACACATTTGAGGTGAAGATATGGCAGTTGTGTAACACCCCAATTTTCAACTGGACCTCCGTTCACGTGTTACCTCACGTGTGGATCGTCGCCCAATAAAAATCAAGATGCGACTTGAAAATTTCGTTCTATCAAACCTTCTTTTTCTACAAATCAAGTTCATAACCCTTTGTTCACAAATCAATGTCCATAAAGTTACTCTGTGCAAGATAGAAAATCCCAATAATTTTTTCGAATAAATAATAAGAAATACAGCGGAATACTTTTAAAACTATTCATCTAAACCAAAATCATTGCATAAGGAAAGCCATTGGAAATAAAAACAACCAAAGTTAAACTAGTGTAATCACATTAAAACAATCCAAGCAAATACATAATATATGATTTCCAAATCACCTATCCTAGACAACCTCCCCGTGAGGTGTCCAATCAGAGTGCAAGTCTTTTGACGTAAGTTAACATACTTTACGTCCAGGTGTACTTGAAAAATATAGTGGAAGTGAGCTCGAAAGCTCAGTGGATCGATCTTACACATCAGATGCATTATACAAACCCAATCCAAAACGTGACAAACACTTTCAAACATTAGGCATTTCAAACATCCATTTAATTTTGGTCGAAGTCAAAACCGGAAGAGGGTTGAGATGCCTCTCGGTATTCCTTATGATCCAATCCAATCATAATCATAGAGGCCTCAGGTGGTACCATTTAAAATCAATCATATCTCAGTATCACAGTCCAGGCGAGGGTACTTATCTAGACTCGTACTGTCTCCCAAAGACTTCGAGCTGTCGTAGGCAGCTCAGGGTGGTAATACCTACGATCCGCCCACCGGTACATGGATTCTTAATAAACTATCGTCTTATATTTTTCATTTTACAAACGATCTCAATCACATCAATCATCATACAATTACACTAGAACATATAACCCAAACTATACTTGCAAGTTAACATGATAAGGTGCATAAATAAACAATGGAATCTAGATATACATTTGCCTAGTCATGCATGCCATAATTGAGTGAGTCTAAATGCAAGATCATGTAATAACTAATTATGCATGGATTAAACAGTTCATCACACATTACACATCATTCAAGGAAGTCAAACAATTTCCTAGTAAAATTCTAATAACCTAGAACTATTCAATCAAATGCTTTGAATCTTAAATCCGTATAATACAAATGAGCAAGGAAGTCACGCCCACCAGGTTTCGCCGATCTTTAGGGCTCCTTGCTTTCTTTTGAATAATCCGATACTATAGAATTGCAAAATCTGAAATTTAAAAGATAAATAATAACTTTCTAAGTTCTTGATTTATATTTAATCTCATTTGAAGTTATTTCTAAACCTAAATAGCTTCTAGATCGATTATAAAATCTAAATATTGATTTCGTCAAATTCAGAGTTATTTCCATTTATGTTCTAAGTCTTTAGTGTTTTTCCAAATTTATGTTCAAAATACTTTTATACCTAGATTTTAGAAAAATCCTACTCTTGCTAATTTAGACTTTTAATCTAAAATAAAACTCTTATAATAAATCTTCATGTTTCTATGATTTATTAACTCCTAAGTCAATTTATTTAGACTCGAACTAATAAAAACACTAAAACTTAAATTTTAGTTCTACAATTAAATAATTTATATTCATTAAATCTTATTTTACTTAAAATAAGATTTTGTGTCTTTCTATGATTTATTAACTCCTAAGTCAATTTATTTAGACTCGAACTAATAAAAACACTAAAACTTAAATTTTAGTTCTACAATTAAATAATTTATATTCATTAAATCTTATTTTACTTAAAATAAGATTTTGTGTCTTAATTTTTGAACTAAATCCCAGGTTACTAATTTCTTATATGAAAATCCCTAAGTCACATTCCTTAAAAAAAAATCTATTCTCTTCATGAAAGTTTATTTATTTCCAAATTATATTCTTTCCATCACAAATTCTTAGATTCTAAGTCTCAAAATAAAATAACTTTCTCTTAAGGCTTTTTCTTAGTTGATTCA
>JAJIYU010007412.1:0-19275 GCA_030144865.1 Tinospora cordifolia | reverse complement strand
TTTTTTTTATACAAACTTTGTTGAGGCATAAAATGCTTGTTATATTTTTCATTATTTTCGATTTTAGTCATAAGTTAGAAATAAATAATTACATAGAAAGAGATAGTCATGTAGATAGTTTTTGTTTTATTAATTTGTTTATTTTATTCACTTCCCCATAAAATAAAAATAAATGATTATCATGCGGCACTAGTTTTTTTTTTTTACTAAACAAAAATGAACTGTAAATGTTTTTAGCCCTTTTAAATTTCATTTGCACTTTAGTTCTGCATGTGTGATTTTTACCATGAACATTATTTTGTCACAGGATCAACTTACACTGACTGATTTCTAACGAAAGCGAGAAGATAAATGTATGTAGATTGTAACTAGGTAAAGTTTGATTGAGATTTGTGATGTTAATGGTTATTTATTTGTTTTATAATATAATTAAATGTCTTACTAAATTAAATTTTTCTTGGATTTGGTGTTGTGTTTTCTCCTTTTTTTTTGTTTGTTTGTTTGTTTGTAAGCAGTGATTTTGAAAATATTGAAATTGTATTATTATAATGAAGGAAACCATACTTGTATGCTGTGTTACTCATTCGATAATTTGATCCGTTGTATCACTCATTTATTTATTTATAATTTTAGTTTTAGCAACTTGAGTTGATTGTGCCTCCAATTCACAAATTAAAATCTTGCTATTAAAGCCCCTTGATCATAGTTCGTCGCTGGTCGTATGGAATTAAGATGATCTTTTTAAGTACCTTTTTTCCTTTTTTAAAATAAAATAAAACAAGATAATCAAAATTTGGGAGGGCGTGACCTAGGTTGCCCGTGACTTAGTTTATAATAAGACAATGAGGTGGCTGCATCGATGGGATAAACACTAATTATTTGCGCGTTAAGATAGACATGAATACCATGCTGAGAATTTTTTTTTTATTAAAACTTCATTTTAGATAAATGAAAAAAAAAGGTGAAAAAATGTGTAAAAGAGATGCGTCTCTTATACATAATATATATTTATTTAAAGAGATGTGTCTTTTGATAATAAATAATAAATATTCTTGTTAAGAGACATGTTTTTAGAGAATAACTCTTTCTATATTTGATTTTTTGCTGTATTATTTCAACATTTATAAATATTTCATAACGATTTTTGACTTGCATTAATCATCTTTCTCTATGTGTCAGAAAAAAATTTATTACATATATGTTAGTTCACTAATATTATAGTTTGGAGTATTGTTATTTGTAAAATGTGATTAACGAAAACTATAAGCACTTGTGCGAAATGAAATTATTTAAAAGATATTGAGTCAAAAGTAAACACATAAATATAAATACATCTCACTGCCTACAAACCATTTATCCACTCCAGCAATCTCCAAATTGTATTCTATACTTACTGACTCACCGTGTCGTAAGATATATATGAAATAATTTTTTCGCAATCACTTTTAGACAGCGAATGCTATGTTATTTCGGTAGCTATTTAGCCTATTTTGCTTTACAACTTACGTTATAACTATTTAATGTAAGATCTTACAATCTTACTTATATTTTATTGCTCTTTTAAAAAAAATAAAAAATTATAAAGTGGGTATTCACAGAATTGCTTGACATGGACAACCTCCAGGTCAAATCTTGTTAGAAAGATAAAAGAAAAAAGAAAAAAAAAAGATATAATTTCGGTTGTGAGTGCAGTTAATTGAACCTTTTTTTATTTAATCACCTTACTTCTATTTTTTTTTTAAGTTGTCAAAATATTCTCCATTTTCTTTTTCCCGTATTTAAATAAAAATTTATTAATGACATTTGCAACCAATCAATCTAGTTTTGGTTAATTAAAAAATCAAGGTAAAAATATTTTAATAAAAAATTTAGTTTATTTACGAGTACTTTATAATCGCTGACCAAAAAGATTTTAGTTAGTTGTATCAAATAACTAAGTTCTGTATTATAACATTTTTATGATGAAAATGCAGGACCCTATTAATCAATAAAAAAAGTGTTTGGCGATTAAAAATAAATAAATTGTTGTTGGGCAAGAATCTACCAAACAAAATTTTAATTAGAGCATTTCAAATCTAAACTATATATTGGAGAAAAATATGTGTTTCACATAAAATAAATGAACATTAGACCAAAAAATATTCGTCCACACCAATCTATTTCCAATATGAGGATAATATGTTACAAAAATGAAAATCATAGACCTGACATTTATGTAGGATGTAATAGACAACTTAGAAAAATAAAAAATAAAAAAATTTTAATTTTATGAGATACTATTTCATAGGTACAATTTAGTTTTTTGGATTTTAAATGCTTTTAGATGTTTAAGGTATCCACCATCAATTTAAGGTAATTCATTATCGTATCATGTCTAACATTACTAAGATGTGATCTAATAGTCCAGTAAAAAGTGTCAAGTTGAGTATATCAATTACTTGTGTAACCATTTAAGACAGCTAAAAAACTATAGTTTCATAGAATGATGTTGTATGAGCATCATAGTGCTTCAGCAGAATACCATTGTGTTAAGTAAATAAAATCACATTTTAACGTTAATTTACAGCAGTTGTACTGCTTGACATATGAATTGCCATTTAATTGAATTTTAAAGTTTTTATCACTTATTCTTACGACTTTGTCTAACACAAGCTAGTAAATGTGGAGAGAAATAATAGGTCAATTGATGCCGTTGTAAGAGATTGTACCCGATAAGAATTACTAACCATAGACAATGGGCCACACCACTAAGCATTGATCAAGACCATATTGCCCACATGGTTCATACATGTCCTAGTCTAAATACAACATTCCTAACAGAATTTTAAAGTAGTATTTAAAATGATAATGTGTTAGAGATATCCTTAGTAACAAAGTCTCTTAAGTTGAGTGTATTAAAATTATGCAAAGATTAAATAGCAAGTTGTCACATAAAATAAGAGTTATGCGAATCACAAATCAATTAAAAGTTAATTAAGCATCTTGTGTGAGTCATGACATGATTTGTAAAGGTTATACTTTCAATCATACCATAAAATAACTTAAACATTATATCCTTTTTAATTGATATTATACTAATATTTCTAACGGTAGCACATTATTTAGATTTTTTTTTTCCTTTTTTGGCTCCTAATAATCTACTATTCAGTTATTCTAATTTAAATGTGTATAAAAATAGTAAAAATTGTAACGAAAAAAAAAAGGGGGGGACGGTAAGGATTTGGTCCATCCTGTCTAATTATGTCGGAGTTGAAGCTGGTCATGTAAAAGGAAGAGGAGAATAGTAGAACACCGAGGAAAAACCCCTGTCAAGAGGGGGTAATTTAATTTAATTAATGAAATTCCCTACGAGGACTGAGGAGCACAGGATAAGCAGCAAGTGGATGTGCCACCCGGTGTACGCCAGCTTGAGCTGTGTGACTTAAGAAAAGAAAGAAAGGCAGGTGGGGGCCCATTTTCGGCGGGGCCAATCATGGAATGGTTGAGAGTAGAGAGCTTTCCCCAAAGCGACGCTTCTCTCATTATAAAATTCGTTATTCCCTTCTATTTTCGTTTCTTCCGGTTCCACAGCCCAGAGAGACCGAACACAGAAGGAAGAGGATCCAAAGTTCTTAGGTTCGTTCTGAAAATCCCTTCTTCTTCTTCTTCTTCTTCTTCTTCGTCTTCTTTTTATATTATTATTATTATTTTTTTCTTGATCTGGATCTCCGTTCCTTGTTTTCCCTTTGTTGTTTGTTTTCTTTGTTTGGTTTGGATTTTCTGGTTCCGTGGGACGATATAGGGTTCAGAGGCAACAGTTTCGCGATGGCTTCGAAGCGGATCTTGAAGGAACTCAAGGATCTACAGAAAGATCCTCCGACTTCTTGCAGCGCAGGTATAACACTACTGCTGAGCATTTGAAATTTTTTATTTGTATATCTCTGTTTTTTTGTGAGTTTTTATTTTTTATTTTATTTTTTTTATTTGTCGATCTTGTGCTGCACGTGTTTCTAGGGTTGTTCTGAGGCCGATCTAAGATTTATTGTGAGATTTGTGATGTTTTCCGTTTTGTAGGGTTAAGACTATTGAAAAGTCTCTTCAAATTTGTTGATTTATTGTTTGTTGTTTAATAATTTTCCATTCTAGCGGTATGAGTTTAAATATCCGTTGATTTTTCTCTTTCAATATGTCGGTGGTGTAAATCTGCAGTGCAAGTCTCAAGCAGATCAAATGAGTTTTAGGCAGTTTTTTTTTTCTTTTTTCACCTGTTGATTTTTCACTTTCCCTATGTCGGCAGTGCAAGTCTCAAACATGTGAAATGAGTTTAGGAAGGCTTTTTCTTTTTCTGTCGTGGGTGGTGTCCCGAAGAAGGAATTTTCAAGGAGGATTTATACTAGTTCTTTAGGTCTGTGTTCACTTGGTGTGATTGGATGTGGGTTTTGCTGCAAATATGTACTCGTAAGATGTCTATTCCTAGATATTTATTTTTGTATGTTGTTCCTATAGGAAACTTAAGAGTATTAGATGAATGTATGTGCGTAAATTCTGTAAGAGGGTTCTGGTGTGGATCTGTTGCAGCTAAATTGAGATCTGTGATATTGCAAAGAACTGCTGCCTTTATATTATATTGCTTTGAGAGTGAGAAGATGAGATTATTATGGAGAGAATTTCCAGCTTATCCAAGTCAGGATGGTGATGGTATGTAAACAAATCAGCTTAAAGGAGAAGGATTTTTTTTTTCTTTTCCTGAACCATTCATGAACATTCAACAAATATGATTAAGACATTTATGGCTACCACATAAATAAGGAGTTGTGCAGCAGCTACAAAATGGGAGTTCGCTAGAATATGGAATAAGGATATACAAATAAGAACCAATCCCAATGAAAAGGCAATGACTATTCGATTCGTCCTTCAACTTGGAATCGATTAAAAAAAATTCTTCAATTTGTCGTAAATACGGACTCGAACCAACATTAATCTTTCATATTTCAGTTGCTAGGCGTATGTATATAGATAGGTTCATCCTTTTTGTATCGTATAAAAAAGAGCTTCTATTATTTCTTAATTCCATGTTAAGATGGGCTATTCTTAGAAAATATATCTTATTGCCTTCATTGATAATAGCCAAAAATATTGCCTGTATGTTATTATTTTAATTCCCCAAGTGGTACAAAGATTTGAAATGAGGAATAGAGAAATTCGCATTAAATGCACTTATAATGGTGTTCAATTATCAGAAAAAGAATTTTTGAAAATTAATTAAGCGATGGCATTTAGGCAAAGATCCTATTTCCTTTCCGCAATTCCTATTTATTTTATTTGTTGCAGAATCAACCATAGATTAGGTCCCCTTCTTTTTATTTGGAGTAGTGAATATACCCAAAATTTTGAGCCATGAATCCATTGATTTATGCTGCTTTCGTTATTGTTACTGGATTGATTGTAGGACTTGCTTCTATTGGACCTGGGGTTGGTCGAGGTACTGCTGCGGGCCAAGCCGTAGAAGCATGACCAATGCTCCAGTTGGTCCTATACATATGACCGACTACTAGGAAAAAAATTGAATAGCTAAATGATGGTGTGCAAAATCTGTCAGCCATAGACCCTTGTTATTAGATCTAATCCTCCACGAAAAGTAAGAAATTTTGCATATTTTGACCATTTCAAGGGAAAAAATGGAGTTGCTCCTTTTGCAAAATTGGAATAAAATTGAGTCAAAAGATCTCGATTCAAGATGAATTCATGAGGAAGTGAGATCTCTTTAGGATCTACTCGAGCGTCTAGAAATTGATAAATTGGTAAAGATACATGTACTTGGTGCCCTGCCCAAGCAAGAGACCCAAGTCCTAGTATTGTTACTTGACTTTAAATGTCAAATGGTTTATTTTGGAATTGACTTGGTATTGGCAAACTGTTAGTTGCATGAGAATTTTTCAATCATCATGTTTTTTGGACCTACACGATGGGTGGTTAATGACTTACATAATTTTTAAATTTCTATGCTCTTCAATGATTATTGTAATATTCCTATTAGTGTAATGCAGTGAGTCAATGGTGTCTCGAGGTGGGGCAAAACTGTGCTTCAATGCTTGATAGCATTGGTATTGGCTGAGGGCAGGTCACTTAGCATGCTTCATGAGTGCATGCCATTTCATTGCTCTTTCTCTATTTGTAATAGACTCTACTATATAATGATTATAAATTTTTCCCACTTTGTTGGATACATAATATGGAATAGAAAACAAAGAAGGAAACATGTGGGGTGTTCATTGAACATACCAACTTGACTAATTGAGCAACTCAACCAAAATGGTTTGGTTGGATTGGATGGGGTGGGGTTTAAACATAAGCTTGGTTTGGATTGATAAATTTATTACTCAAATAATGCTAATTTGAGGAAAAAAAACCTTTAGGGTAAATTATTACCAACTAGGTATAACTACTATATAGGGTAAAAGAATGGACCTTTGGGGTTCCAAATGAATATGCTAATTTGGAAAAAAAAACCTTATTTTTTTTATAGGATTTATCTCATGTCTAGTTTTACATGGTTCCACTTTGCAAGAAATGCACAATCATCCATATTTTGCATGATATATTATTGCTTGATGCCGTTAAGCTTTTGACTTTGTATGCCATAGGTGACTTTCTTGCACAAGCACTCCTTCTACAGCAAAATTGAAGGCATTTGTGTGCAGTTTGTGTGGCAAGCAACAATTTGGTAGACACAACGATTTTTAAATCTTCAGAGCTTGATGAGACTTCTCTATCTAGTGCCCTAGGAAGGTCACTTCTTGTTAGGCCAAGGAATTATTCTCCTTCTTGACGCATATAGTTCATTCTCCTCCATCACTTGGAACATTGTCCTTATAGCCTATATGTTCCTCCAATGTGTTACTATAAACCATGATGTTAACAAGGTAGATCATCATGGATATTCAAGTATGGGGTGTAATAGCTTGTTCATCAATGTGCAAAATGGAACCAATGATTGTTACGACCATGAAAAACAATTAATCTCAACTATGGATATATAAGGGTTGCAATTGCTAAGGGTATTTTCTTTGTTACTGATTAATATTGATATAATGGACGTTAGTGGAGCAGATCAAGTGGTCGAACTTTGTGGAAAAGTTATTAATGATTATCTGAGATCATACACATTGATAAGTAGGAAGAACCTCTTGGGTTGTGTTGGGCTGATTTTTTTTTTTTTTTTTCATTTATTGTGCTTGGGGTGGGTTGGTAAGTTGTTCTTTAGCTGTTTAACTAAAACCAACCACATATGTAAGCAGCGCTAGAAACTTGTTTTGGTGTTACACGTTACTGCTATAAACATCATCATTGTTACTTTTTTTGCTTTAATATATATTTTTTAAATTTATTTATAAATACCAAATGAAATACGTACTATTAGTGCCAATAGTGAGTAGAAATGTTTGAGCTAGTCTGCTACTATTGATGTTATGATGTATGATGAGAAACATTAAATATTTATGTTGATTTTTTTTATACTTCCATATTCTTTTGCCAAAAATGCAGCCACATCATTTATTGATGTACAATTGAGTAGGCTATGATTTTTTGCTGTACTCTCTGCCCAAGCAAATGCCTTGCCTTTTGCTTTAGGATTTAGTGTCCTTTTTTGCTTTAATTGTATCTTGGGCCTTTAACTAGTTTGAGGGTTTTTTTTTTTTGTGGAATTAATTGTCTTGTTAATTGTGATTGTTAAACTCAGAGTTCTATTTAAGAGATTGAGAGCTTTATTAGGTAACATTTGTGGTGAGGCTTGGTTTTTATGTAATATGGGACAAGCCAAATGTATTTTGGAAGTAATGCTGGTTCTTTCAAATTATCTAAAAATCCTAACTATCTAGTTTAGCATTAGGTTTGGTTTATGCTAGTTCTCCCTTTCCCCAACTCAATTTTTTTTCTCTAATTTTATGAGAATAGATATCATATCTTCTTGAAAAAGTCAAATGTTTGCCATCTTGTTTTGTAGCAGTTCCATCGGCATTTTTTGGATATTGGTGCATCAAGGTTTTAAACCACTTGGATTTATTATTATTACAATCAATCTTCAGCATTCATTGTGGAAATTATTGTGTTTTGTGTCGAGTTAATAACTAGTGTCCAAATGAACCTACAAAATAGTAGGTAACTACTTTATGACGTCATTTCTTTGTCCACGCCTGAGTATTCATGCATCTAGTAATGGAACTTAAGTGAAATTTGCATTCGGAAATTTTTTGCTTGGCACTTTTGCATTTCTTTATGCATAAACAAATGCGTGTTTTCTCTTTTTCATGCATAATTGGAATATTATGCAATTTCTTATTGACATGGCTTTTGTAGGCCCTGTTGCTGAAGATATGTTTCATTGGCAAGCAACAATTATGGGTCCTCCTGACAGTCCTTATGCCGGAGGTGTTTTCCTTGTTACTATTCATTTTCCTCCAGATTATCCATTTAAACCACCTAAGGTAACAATTTGCCCTATTTGCTAGTTATAATTTCAATTTTGTACCTTTTGAGTATAGGTTAATAAAGACTGATTTTTTTTTTAAAAAAAAAAATTAGCCAAGAGTGCAGGAGATGTGATATAGCATGTTTATTACAAAATCAATTCTAAATCTTGAGATTTTTTTTTTTTTGGCATAAAAAAGAACTGGAAAAATTCTTTTGTGTAGGTCTTTTAAAAGCTGTTCATTTCTGTTATTCGGTCTTTTTTGAAGTTGTGTGTGCATTGAGTAATAGAAAATTTACACATTTTCCTTTATCGAGTTTTTTTTTTTTGGTAAACTATCCTTTTTTGCATAAATGTTTTATTTTAACTGCAAATTTGGTATCCATTTTATTAAAGCTTCGTCTATTATCTTAGACATTGAAATTGATTTCAAAACTTCAGTTTTTGGTCATTCGAATTGAAGGTTGCTCTAAAGAACTAATGCACTCATTAGTTTTATCTGCAGCTTAACTTTGAAACAAGATGAACACACCAATTACAAAGTCTTTCCTAAAATTTTGTTGAACAACAGCATTTTTGTATATAGTATTTTAATTTGCAAGTTTATACTCATAATTACCTAGATAATCAATTTTTAAATCTAACCATTTAGTAGAACACATTAATTAGAGTTTTTAATGAAATATGTTCATTTCTAATTCTATCTTTCAGTATTTTACTGCATATACGTCTTAACATGTGCAGGTTTTCAATCATAATTACATGTCTCTTTACGAGTCAACATTTTGTATGAAAATCCTTTTTTTGTTTTTGTCAAATTTTCAAGTTTCTGTTTTCTTTGTTCCTTTTTTTCTTTTATAACTTTAAAATAATCTCTTGGATCTGTGAATTGGAAATAGTGGTAGCTCTCATGTCTCTTCCTTTTGTATAATTACTATTTTTTTATATTCATTTTAAATTATCTCTCATTAGAGCTAAAAAATTAGAGGTAAGTTTTTTGGATGTAGTGTTACCAAACACTATCTTTGTGCGTTATCTTGGTTCTTCTCCTAGAAAGTCCTTCTATTAGTGTTTTGTATTTTAACTTTTAACTTTCATGGAAATACTACGAAAACTAGTTCATATTTTGTTCTCATTTAGATCTTAGTGATGTTGTACAGAGTTTAATAATAAACTCAAGTGAGAACTAGTTCAAATTTTGTGATTTAAATGTTTATTTATTCCATATTAACGTGTTTATTTTTTAATTTTTGTGATTAAGTAAAAATTGAGGCTTATGCTGTGTGATTTTCATTGTGTGACCACTTATACATTTAAAGGCTACTATGTATGCACAATTTTAAGGTGACCTATTTTTTGATTATGCTGATTTTTATTGCTTAACATTTGCCATTCAATTTATTCTCAGTGGCAGAGTTCACCCATGTTTGATTGTATCAGTGTTGTCTAGGCATGCATTTGGTGATGGATCCCTAGGTAATTACAATTGTTTGTTCTGGCAAGATGATGCTTTGTCATCAGCTGCATGACACATGTAAAAATTAAAAGGACCGCGTACTGTTTACTTTTTACTCTATGTGTGTGTATTGTCTTAGGGGTCTTGTGTTCATCTGCATGGTGAAATATGAAGTATTTATGCTGGTCCAGATCTGTATTTTTGAAAACTTGATTAAAAGTGACATTGTTTGTTTGTTTTAGGTTTTAAACTTGGAAAAGTTAGATATCTTTTAAAGGATGTATCTAATACAAAAGCAAAGTATTTTATTACATAGATCTCTCATTTCATGTCATGTTGAGTAGTGAGTTTCGTGAAAAAAACATTTGTTTGTTTTGAAAGGTAAACAAGTATTGCTAGCTTTAATCTATTTGAATCTTTGAAGAATTGTCTGGTGCTTAGTTATTTGAACTAAAATTTGCCTAGTTGATGCCCTCCAATGCAACCTGGACAGAATATTCTTTCTCATAAGATTGAGTTAAATCTATTTCATCTTGTTGGGAGACTTATTTTAATTATATTTGGCATCAACTAGGTGACTTAAGTTTTAGCAATTGTTGTAAACAAAAACCTTTGCTCCTTCAACTTAAGTTTGAATTGTCTTTATCAACTTGTTCTGTGCTTCTCAATGTCATTAGTCTGTCTTTTTATGGTTTAACATGTCAATTCACAGAACTGTTTTTGTTTTGTAGCATTGATTGATTTCTTGCAGCTGTTATAATCCACCCTTGTTTTTGTCTTTATATGATGTTTCCCAGTGCTATAATGGTCTGAGTTTGATTGCATCAAATCTTTAGTTGTTATTGGCCAAAGCTCTTGCTCTTCATCTAGAGTAAAATACGTGACATGAAACCTATTTGCCAGTCTGCCTATTCTCCTGCTGTAGTTCAAATAATTTTGGTGTTGGCAAAATATTGCACACTAGCATATTATAGCAGGAGACTTAATTGCATTTCGGCTTCTCCCGTCTTTCTGATGGCTAAATAAAAGTAGGTGTGATCTGATTGAAGGAACTTCATCTACTAGATTAGTGAAATGAAATGTGGTGGGATGCGATGTATTTTCACCATTTGCTTGTTGAGAACATGATCTTAACAAAAATTGAATTTTTTACATATTTTTTTTCCCCTCTTCAATGCTAAATGATTGTAAGCAACCTAAGGTTTGGGACTTGGCTTATTTTATTCATTTGGCTCTTTTGGTGGGGGAACTGACTGATGTTCAAATGAAGCTTTAATTTTGGACATCACACATTGGTTAACTAATTACCTGGGTGTTGTTCGACCTTAACCTTTGAGAAGTCTAGTAAATTTTTAGTGTTTGAAGTTCTTTAATGTGGTCAGTGGCCGGTTCAAGGCAATCTTTAAATAGTGTTGTCATGAATGGTTTGTGCAGGTTGCTTTCAGGACAAAGGTTTTCCATCCCAATATTAATAGCAACGGAAGCATATGCCTTGACATCTTAAAGGAGCAGTGGAGCCCTGCCCTGACAATTTCCAAGGTTCCTGTCATATAGTAGTATTGCATTCTTAAAGTTAGGGTGCAATGTCTGTAATTTTAGCCTAATGCCTGCCCAATGATAATATTATTCTTTATGATGTTGAAGACTCTTGTTGTTTTATGCAGGTGTTGCTGTCGATTTGTTCTCTATTGACCGATCCCAACCCAGATGATCCTCTGGTGCCCGAGATTGCTCACATGTACAAGACTGATAGGAGCAAGTACGAGTCAACTGCTAGGAGCTGGACCCAGAAGTATGCCATGGGGTAGTGCGCCTGTGTTGTGTGTGTGTGTGGAGAGGGCCGTCTTTCCCCTTATAACTGGTCTTGCACTCTTTTATATATATGGTTGAAGAATTGTATCCTGTTTCTTCACTCTTTCTAATTTGGGCCAAAGGAGAAAGGTCTAAACCCCAAACCCCCTCACCATGAAAACACGAAGATGCTGTTTCTGATTGTTTGTATGGAAATTTACATTTTCGAACAACGTTAGTAGGATTAGTGACTTGAAAAAAAAAAAATGCTGCTTGGCGTTACAGCAACCATTTGTGTTTGCTCCAGAGAACCGTGGAGAGGCCGTGGTGTGTCATCTGCTGTTTGATATTTTGCTAAAGGTGGTCATCTTCTAATGACATTTATGCTCCCTTACCTGTCCCCATATTATATTCCATCCGTTATACGTTACTCCACATTCTGACCCAATCATGCAGTTCAGGCAATAGCCTCTTAGCAAGATACGTTACTCCACATTCTGACCCAATCATGCAGTTCAGGCAATAGCCTCTTAGCTTCCGAGGTTATATATAATCCGTTCTAGTGCCTTATTTTCCCGCAGGACTATGAAAAATTACAGCACTGCCTGCTGCCTCGTGAGTTTCATGACCATTATGGTTATCTTTTTATCTTTATGAGGTTTCTGAGCGACGCATCTTATGGCGCTATGCTTGTGAATGTGACTTCGGAAAATACGAAATTAAATGGTGCTGTTGCACTTATGATGCAGTTGTAGCATTTATAATTTGTGGCGTAGAGCATTTGAAGGTTATATTCTGTTTTAGCTGCACCAACAAAAAAAAATCAACAGAAAATTTTAATTCGTCGTTATCTACCTTGTAGGCCTGTTCGCTCGTTAAGTGGACCTACATTAATGTTATCATTTATAAAGTTTATGACCAGTCTTTAATTTTAGAAGTTCTTTCAAAAAGCTGTTGGTAAAAGATATTCTGTGCGTAGAAACCGATTATCAGAATTCTTTTGTGTTTGCCAATGGTTACGTGGTCTTGCCACCAAAGAATGTTGTACTTTCAAAAAAACAGATTCATAACGTAAGGCATATATCATCGCAAGGTATATATCTCAATTCTATCCATTGGCGTTTGGATAAGGATAACACGAACCTATATAAGCTAGCTTTGTTTAAAATTATGTTTTAAAAAAAAATGATTATGAAAAGTGATTGTTGAAAATATTATTTTATAAAATAATTTGAATCATTTTGTTATAATTTATGAAAATTAATTTTAAAAATCATAATACTATTTATTATAACTTAAAATAAGTGATTATATGGTAAATTAATAAATTTAATATTATTTTAAAAATAAAATATTTTTATTATGGTGAAAATTGATAATTTTGACATAATGAAAATAAGAGAAGTGACTAAAAGCTAGTTATAACTGATTATTTAGGAGTGATTAGTTTAGTGGTTAGATTGCATGAGTTATTTTTAACAAATATCAAAATTTAGTCCTTAAATGACTAAAGAAATTACACCTATTGGAGAATAACACAAAAAGTAGAATAGAAGAACTATGAAGAACGCAAGAAAGAGATAAAAATGATTTTTTTCCTTTTATTTTGAAATGATCTTGCACGATTGCAAAGACCTCTATTTATAGGGTAGACAATAAATTGTAATTAATACAAATACATTGATATTAATATAATTATGGTATAGAAAAAAGTGATACATGAACATCTATATTTAAAGTATAAGAGGATGTATCATGTATATGAACATCCATATTTATCAAGATATTTATAACACTCCCCTTTGAATGTCCATCATTACAAAGAATATGTCTCATTCAAAAATTACTAATAAAAAAACCTAGAGAAAAAAAAAATATTAGCAAAGGAAAGAGTATGATATTCTTGTATGCAAATAGGACACCACCACGTTAAAAACCTTACTAAGGAAAATTTAGTGGGGAAAAAAAAGTTAAGGAAAAAAGAGTACAATGATAAACTTTCCCTATTTATTATATTATTAAATTTCTCTGAGATGATGCATTCCAACATTATAAACCAATTTACAGCATGTAACATCTTAGTAAACAGATTATCAAATATCATTAAAAAAATTTTGTTGAATATTGAGTTTACTGTAAACAAAATTGTGCTTATGAGCGAATACAGATGAGAATATGACAAATATTATGTTTTTGCATATTCAACAATTTTTTTTTCTTTTTTCAAATAAGATAAGCTTGAGTTGTTTACTTTCTTTAAGACTACATAGTGCATCATCTCATCATCTTAATTTGTTGTAGAACAATATTTGTTAGCATGTCAACAATATATTATGTTCACTATTTCACAATCATGATCTTTAGGGCCAGCTAACACTTCATTGTCTTAACAAAAATAAAAATGATCTTTTATTCACTTTTAGTGATCTCACAAGATTTGTATGTCTTATCCAGATAAAATTTCTTAATAAATATATTTAAAAAATGAACAAGAAATTCACCTGACATATTCTCGATCTATGGGTCGAGAAAATGACATTATTTGTTAATATTTCTTATCTCAAAATTTTTATTTTATAATATATCTTAATAAACTCTTTAAGAGTTATAATGATTAATGCATATAATGAATAAAATGCATATGCAGATTGTAAAAATGCTCATGCAATATTAAATATTAACTTATAGTAATAATATATATATATATATTTATTTATAAATTGTGTATCGGTACTAATGTAATGTACAATCAACTTGTATATTAACTTATAGTAATAATATAAATTGTGTATGGGTACTAATGTAATATAAATTGTATATTAACTTATAGTAATAATAATGAAATGTTTATGCATAATAGTTAAATGAGTATGGGTACTAATGTAATGTACAATCAAGATCTTTAAGATACTTTATAAATCATCATTTCAAAATTTCTTATAAATCATTTTGGCATTTTTACGTATAGTAATCATTATCCATGAATAATATATTTTCTCATGATAGCAAACACCATTCAACTCTTTAGGCAAAATAACCCAAATTTTTGTAACGGAAGCACAACGAAATATATATATCAATTAAGTAAATTAAATAAAAATTTTATTTTTATATATAAATATTTCGATATCATATGGTTAAGATAATAAATCAAAAATTTGTTTGATTGCAAAAAAATAATAAGTAAATAAATACACATGCATGCCTATATATAAAGAAGCTTTCTTCATGTTTTGAGTCCACACAAACAAAGCACACAAAAAAAAGGGGGTAATTGTCTTTTTCGTTTATGCTGTGTTTGGTTGTTAAGAAAATTTTCTTTGAAAAAATATTATTTTCTTAAGAAAATGTTGTTTAAAAATTTTTCTCATGGTTGTTTGGTTGGACATAAAAAAATTTAATAAAAGTTAGTTATAAGTAGTTATTTTTTAAATTGATGTACAAAAAATTTTCTCATGAGAAAATTTTATTTTCTCACCCTTTTAGCTGAGAAAATTTTGGTGAGAAAAATTGTTAAGCTGAGAAAATTTTTAAAATTTTTTTCTCACCATTTTTGTTAATCAAACATGAGAAAATAAGATTTTCTCACCAACGAAACGCAACCTTAGGTTTTAGACCAAGAATAAAAAAAAAGGAAAAATAGGGGAAACTTTCGGATTCAGGATCGAAAATCCAGATTTTCTTGTGTTCTTGTGCGCGATTTGGAGCAAAAGAACACAAGCCACCACCAGATTTGTGTTCTGTTATTGCTGGCCGTGGAGGAAGAAGAACGGATTGGCAACTACAAACTAGCCACTGTTGCAAGCTCCAATCTCGTCGGATCTACAACCAGCACCGTCAAAATTGTTCAAATCTCGCCGGATCTGGTTCGCCACCACCGGATCTAGTTTTGTGTCTCACACAATAGCCACCACTTCACCCCAAACTCGTCAAATCCGCAACCAACTGCCATCCCATTCCAATCTCGTCAAATTTGCAGCAATCACACCAGATCCACTTCAAACCACCGCCGAATTTTTCCGAGCTCGCTTCAAATTGTTCCAACCAAGATCTAGGATTTTTGAACTCATACAAACCATTTCAAACCCTTTCCATTTGGTTTACAAACTAGATTTGTGAAGAACGCACGACAAGGGGGAATTCGACGAGTTCGCAGTTCAAAACTGCTTCGAATCTGGTAAGCACATTTTCAACCATGAGAGTGTGATTTTCTAACTTTCGGTTGAAGGTATTTTAATGGTGGATGCTTGTGTGTTGAATGTAATAGATTTAGGACATCGAATCACAGTTTCGAAAAAAAATGAAAGGGATAAATTGTAGCGAAGAGGTATAGAGTTTTTGTTTTACAAATTTTACATTTAGATGATCATAGAACGTTATTTTCTTGGCCATAAATGTGAAAAAAAGGGATTTTGACTTTTCAATCCCTCTGCATTCAACGCCCTCAAATGTGCGGACTTCAAGTCTTATTATTAAGCTTATTTTATTTTTATCGTACGAGGTCTTATACTTTTATTTTTATTTATTCAATTTTATTTTATTTTACGAAGCTTCACATTTTTATGTACTTTAATTTATTTATATTTTATGAAGCTTCGTGTTTTTATTCAGCTTATTTTATTTATATTATGCGAAGCTTTGTGTTTTTATTTTTATTTTACTTTATTCTTATTTTGTGAAGCTCGGCATTTTTATTTTTCAAATATATGAGACTTACGTTCATTAATATTTTCTGGAGGCTATTGTGAGTTATTTTTATTAGGAATGTGTTTTGGAGACATTAGAGATGAAAAAAACATATATTTACGGAGCCTCGCATTTTGCGAATGACTAACACCTAGAAATCCCAATATTTTCGCTATACCTTTGCACGTGTTTTTTTATTAAATTATTTGGAGATTTGATTGGTGGAAATTGAAATATATGAATTGGGGCTTGAAAAAAAAATAATGACCTTGGAGATGGAGAAATTATATTTGGGAAAAAAGTGTATATAGGAGTTGAGTGTTTGAAACCATATTGACTAAAATAAACTTTATTTGGATTATAAAGGAGTATAGTTTGATATTTGAAAGTTTTATTTTGTTCATAATAAATTTATTGTGATATGGATGGATGATTTGATAGGGAATGAAATATTGTCGGAGTTCGATTTTATTTTACGGCTTGATGAAAATAATGATTTTTAGAGAGATCCTATTTTTGAATAAAATATAAAAATAAGGTTTTAGGTGTATACAAATCCTTAATTATTTTATTTATTATAAAGAAGTGGCGAGGGCTTGGAGAGTTATTACTTTGGATGTATTATGAGCTATGCAGAAGCTTAAAATAATAGTGGGGATACTTTCAAAAATATATATAATTATTTACGAATCTTTTAAGTGTTTTTCTTGAAAGCATCCGAGCCCTAGAATATTTTAAATTTATATCGATGAGCAGTCAGGAATTAAAAATTTATTTTTGGAACTTCTATTTCGAGATTAAGGATCCAAAGGCAAAAATTTCTCTGTAAGGGACTGTCAAAAGGCGCAGGAGACACGAAAAATATCAATGTGGGTGGGATTACTGCACTCCCTAGCCTTATTTAGATTTTGAATTCAAACCATGATGCATGTTTATATTTAATGTAACTAGAAGCATGCTAAAACATTTTGTTGATCT
Organism: Tinospora cordifolia; assembly: GCA_030144865.1. Lineage (NCBI taxonomy): Eukaryota > Viridiplantae > Streptophyta > Magnoliopsida > Ranunculales > Menispermaceae > Tinospora > Tinospora cordifolia. The sequence goes on along the minus strand of JAJIYU010007412.1, from coordinate 1,915 downwards.
CTGTTTGGAATGATGTAATATGAATTCATAATGACTGGTTGTATTGCTTTAATATCTTGTATAGTTAGTTCCATTTAAGTATTTTCTTGAATATTTAAGCATGCAAATTTCCTTATTTGAAAAATTATTTTACATCGATTGATGATTGGTGTGACTTAGAACGAACTGTGGAACTAAAGAAGATTAAAGGATGATTAAGAACACACGTACTGGGGAGATAGACGAGCTAACGACACATCGTAAGTCTCCTTGCGATGGACGAGCCTTAAGCGCATCGTAGGTACCCCCACCAGAGAGCTGGTTGTGACAGCTAATAGAGTCTTCGGAAGTTGGTAATAGCTATAAGGCATTACCCCTTCCTTATGTTGTGGTCCCCACGGTATAGTTGTATAGCATACCTAAATTCGCTCCCAGATCACAAGGGCTTACCTGTAATACTTGAAATTTTAGTGATGTCATAATTGTAATACCGAAAATTTCAGTGACATAATAATCGAAATTTGAGTTTAAAATACATTTATGTATATATTTAAATATAAACACATATTTATATTTGTCATTGGTACGTAATTAATTAGTTAATATAGAAGTATAAAGGAATATAAGATGATTAATATTAGACATATAAAATTGTTGGGTAATTATATGCTTTCCTATTTGAATAAGAAAATAATATTTTTTTATATGAAATTAATATAGAAAAAGTATGTGTATAAAATATTAATTAGATGCTCTCATGAAAATAATATTTTGTTTAGGTTGATGGTAATATACATGGAGAAGTAATGTGTAAAGGAAAAACATTCATGAAACATCCCATGTGTTGAGATGTTAAAGTGGGCATGTGTGGGAAGGAATAATCCCACGTTGGAAAATTAGAGACACTATTTGGAGGAGGGCCCTATATAAACCCCCTACTCCACCCATTTCATTCATCCCAAAGAAAAGAGTTGAGAATTTCTCTTGCTTTCTCTCTTTGCCTCTTTCTTGGCAACCTTAGTTCTAAGTTTTTCTTTGCTTGAGCTATTCTAAATAGTTCGCGAAGTAGTAGCCACGAAATGCTAAAAATAATTTAGGAAGCGATCTCGAGGTGAGTTTCTTTCCTTTTTTTTTAATTTATTATTTTGATTTAGATGATGCTTGCTTGTTTGGTTAGTTTGATTCTTTTATGTTTTTATTTTTATTCTTTGCATTTATTTTTTTCAATCATCATGTTGCATGACCAAGAGAGTATGCTCTGTAGTTGCGTTTTGTACGATCTTCTATATCAGAAATCGAAAGTTGTTTTTCTGTTTGAGAGAGTATGCTCTGTAGTTGCGTCTCGTACGATCTTCTACATTAGAAATCGAACATCTGTGTTTTGGTTGATTTATCATATTATACTGTGGTATGTTCAATTTTTGTTGAAATATTTATCTACCATGTTCTTGCACACAAAAGTCACATTAAATAAGATTTCAACCATGTACCAGTACGGAGACTTTCTGTGTTTCATGTAGAATTGGAACTGGCTGTCAATACTGACACCAGCATGAAACGGGCTTAAAAAATGATCCCACTGGAAATGAGTTTGAGTTTCAGAATTGATCTCTCTCCCTAGATCTGGAGCACAGAAGGTATTCTTGTTCGGTCTTTAATTACGACTGAATTAATATGTTGGGTGAATCGAATTAATCTCTGGAAGTGTTTGATCTGCTTGGATTGTCTGGTTGGAATAATAGATTAAATAGATGGAATGATTCACTGGGCTGTGTAGCTCACCCCCTTATTTTTCACAATAGGAAATTGATCAACCTGCGCGGAGATTGTTCCTTAAAAAGTTTTTATTTAATTTAATGTAGGGCAAATAGGCCCAAGTGAACTCATATATTTTTAGTTTTAAATTTATTTTTCGCTGTAATGGAATATTGTACTT
>JAJIYU010007411.1:0-19275 GCA_030144865.1 Tinospora cordifolia | reverse complement strand
ATAGCCTCTTATTTATAAGGAATTATGACTTATAACCTATAGTTTTGGAATCACATAAAAAAATTAAGAATTTCAATATATGGTTTGGCCAAATTGGTTTTCATTTACTTTCCTTATTTAGAACCCACTAAAGGCACTACGAAATGAAAATCCAAATCTTGGCCAATTGTCTTTATCTTTAGATATGTTGTTTATTTTGTTAGTTCATCTTATCCCATTTCGTTTTGGGTTATTTCGATTCCCTAAAGTACCCTAAATGTCAATTATTTCTAATTTGGACCCCTGAAGGGCGTTTGGCAAATGAGAATCCTAATCTTGACTAGTGGTTCTAATTTTTGGATATGTTCTCCAATTAGTTTGCTCATGTCACCTTACTTTGTTTCAGGTTGTTTTGGGTTCCTAAGGGTTACAAAATGAAACTTATGGAAACCTATCATATTTAGCCACAAAATGAGCCCGGTTTCATTTTACAACCAATTTCACTAAATTGATCTTGAATTTCATTTCATCAAGTACAAAGTTTTTAGGGTATTACACAGGTACTCTTTGCTACACATATGCTTCAGGATGAAGCTGCAATCTGGTGAAGGTCACCTAGACTATTGAGGGTCAGTTTACTTATGGGCCCATTTTTGGGAATTTTTCTTGAATACTTATGTTCCTAAAATAGCAAGGGAGCATAAGAAGGTGGAGTTTTTGACCCTGTGACAGGAGAAAATGTTGGTGAGGGAGTATACCCATAGATTTCTTCGACTAGAGGCTTATGCGTCCAAGTTAGTGGGAAACCTGAGGGAGAGAGTAGGATTCTTCTTTAGAGGGCTGAGGGCCAATATCAGTCAAGGGACATCGACTTCTGGAGAAGCCACCCTTGAGACCACTCAGAGGTACGTGCTACAATTTGAGACAGATGATAGAGATGAGGGCCCGATGGTCCAGATAGTACAAGGTGCCACCGTACAGACCCAATCATAGTTAAAGCCCTAGTCATTGACTCAGGGTGGTTATTGTGGTGGACCCAAAACAAGTAGATACCCGAGGAAGAGGAAATACTTAGGGAGACAGTCTAGAGGGGAGTAGAGTCAACCATCTCTTGTAGTACCAATCACCACCATCCCAGTATAGACTTATCAGTCAGTGGGACAACAACTGACATAGTATGGGGCCCAAGGTAAAAGTTGAAGCAGATGTAAAGATTCAAGGCAAAAAGGCTACGACCAAGGCCAAAACTACTAGGCTGATAGGGACATCAGGTTATATGTTTTTAGTGTGTTAGATAAGCAACAAAAAATATTATTGCCCTATGCTTATTCCAGCTTTCAGTATACCCACCACCACTATCACTTGAAGGAGAGCACAAGCCATCACCCAACCTGACCTAGAGGGTACCTGACTTTGGTAGAAGGTACCATTTTTATTTTAGATTTTACCTTATATGTTTTGATTGATGCTGACTCTACCATATCATTTATCTCGGGACATACCATAGATTGATTAATACTTAAACCTCTTAGGGCACCCACTTGGCTCATGTTGAGTACTGCAGTCAGGGAACGCATTTACCCCAATCTAATTTGTAATGGTTGCATGTTGAGGTTCGGTGACTTTAAAACCATTATCGATCTTCGAGTGTTAGAGCCCCTAGAGTTTGAAGCTATACTTTGGATGGATTGGTTAGGCACTTACCATCGCATGTCGACTGTTTTGCCAAAAGAATGGTATTTTAGATAACGGGGCGACCTATTATTATCTTTCAGGGTACTGCCTCTCATAAATTAAGAAATCGAGGCAAAATGGCAACTTAATATGAGATTGATACCCTGGCTAGTCTAACCACTATAGTCGAGGGACCTTCACGAGCGAGTATTGATGAGATTCCTATTGGCAAAGATTTTCCTGATGTGTTTCTTGAGGAATTACCCAACTTGCCTCCTAAGCAAAAAAAAAAAAAAAATTTGATTTCATTATTGAGATTACTCCTAGAACACGACTTATTTTGATCCCTCCTTATCAAATGACACCTAAGAAATTGCCGGAGTTGATGGTCTAGTTAGAAGAATTGTTGAGTAAGGTTTTATTACCCCTAGTGTGTCACCTTGGGGATGCTCTGATGTTGTTTGTGAGGAAGAAAGATGGGAGACTTCATTCGTGTATCGACTATCGGTAGTTGAACAGGGTGACAATAAAGAACAAGCACCCTCTCCTGCGTATTGATGACTTGTTTGACCAGTTTAGAGGTGCCACTATGTTTTCAAAGATAGATATAAGATCTGGGTACCATCAATAGAGGGTAGAGGAAGAGGATTACCAAAGAGGGCCTTTTAGACTCATTACCAGCACTATGAATTCCTAGCCATGTCGGTTGGCACAACAAATGCCCCTGCGATGTTCATTGACCTAATGCACAGAGTGTTTCCTCACTATCTCGACTCATTTTTCATTATCTTTATTGATGTTATCCTTATTTCCTCGAATACTAGGGAGGAACATGCCAAGCATTTGAGGATCGCATTGCAAACTCTTCAAGATCACCTTTTGTATGCTAAGTTTAGCAAGTGCGAGTTCTAGTTGATAGAGATTCAATTTTTAGGACATGTGGTAGGAGCCAACAGTATTTATGTTGATCCAACTAAGGTCAAGACTGTTATTAGTTTGCCCGAGACCTACAACAGTAATAGAGATCTAAGGCTTTTTGGGTTTGGCAGGCTATTACTGTAGATTTGTGTACAATTTCTGAAGGATTGTTACACCAGTGACGAAACATATCCAGAAGGACGTGCCCTTCTTATGGATGGATAAGTATGAGGCTTTTCTGGAGCTGAAGCGTCATTTGAGATCTACGCCAGTAATTGTACTACCTGAACTAGGCTGTGAGTTGGTGATCTATACAAATGCATGTGGATAGGCCTTGGGTGTGTGCTGATGTAGGGTGACCATGTAACGACCCGTATTTTTGGACATAGAGCCGATAGGTTCGACATGAATTTTTTTGTATTAGTTAATGAATTATAAATAAAAGATACATGATTTTATAGAAATACATAATTTTTCAATAATGGTATTAATCAATGGTGTATTAATGGTAACACGTGATTTTTGGTGATAGTAGTAATTAATAAGTCTATTACTTAAGAAATTAAAATAAATAATTATTTAGTGAGAGTTAAGTTGAAAAGAAAATGGATGATGTAATGATTTAATAGAAGAAAGTAATTAAATTTTTTACATGTATATATATGTATACATATATATATTTATTCAAATATATATATATATATATGATTATTATTATTATATATATGTCCTTGGTTGGATAAAAAAGGGTATTGGATGAAATAAAAAATAATTAAATGTAAAAAATATTGGATAAGGGTGCTTAGTTGGAAATGAAAACAATATAATTAAATAAATAAAGTTTGGATAAAGTGGGTTGGATCAAGATAATGCAAAAAAAAAAACATTAATTTAAAAGAAGATAATGTTGCATTTTATGGCTAATGGGATAAGATAAAGAGAATTAAAACTTATCTTCAGCATTAATTGGTATGGAACCCACAAAACTTTATGCCTATATGTATGTGCTCATTCCATTTCATTCTCTCATCCTCCCCCTCACTTGCTCATCCAGGAATCAAGAGATTAAAAAAAAAAAAAAAAAAGAAAGAAAAAAGAAAGAAGGAAGAGAGAAGAAAGAAAAAAGAAAGAAGGAAGAGAGAAGAAAGAAAGGAGAAAGAAGGAAGAGAAAAGAAAGAAAGGAGAAAGAAGGAAAAGAGAAGAAAGGGGCGAAAAAAAGGAGAGAAGAAAAAGGAAAGAAAAGAGGAAAAGAAGATTTCCTACTTTCGAAGATTCAACATTTCGGGAAATTATTTTTATCTCTTTTATATTTAGAATTATTATAGAAATTGTGATTTACAGTTTTTATAGTACAATTCTCAATAAAGGCATCAGTTAAATGTGAGACTGAAAACTAAGATGTATTGTTCTTATGAATGAAACTATACAATATATATATATATATATATATCATTATGTTCAGATTAATGAGTAGAATACATATATATACATTATTTGTATCCTTGTAAACCCTAGAAAATTATATGGTTGTTGAAAGTTGATATATGTGGGGTATACCCATTAACACTGAAATTTTAGTTGGCGGATACTGAAATATCCAGAACGAAATTCTGAACTCAATGACACTGGAATTAGAATTTTTGGAGGTCAATTGATATATTAAATTGGCATTTATGTAATTTAAAGATTAATTAATAAATATATAAAAAATATATATATGGTAATATAATGTTAAATAATAGAGAAAAAATGTTACATAATGTTATAAAACATTATGAAATACTTATTGAGGAAAATGTGGAATATAGAAAATAATTAAAATTGCATTAAACTGCCAAATTTAAATCGCCAAATTTATGAAAATGGCTAGTTATTGTGTATTAAAGGTGGGACATATGGAGACAATACAAGCTTTTGGTATTGTGGGTCAATATTAAGGACTTATTGGCACAAATTGACCTTGTCGACCATGTTGACCCTGTTGATCATATAGGTTAGCGAGTATTAAGCCTGATTAGAATTGATTGTATCGACTAAAGTTGACCAAACACATAACTGGACCAGAATTGATCATGACAATCCTTTGATTGACCACAGACCATAAAGTTAGATTTGAGTCAAGTTTCATATAGATATTAAGAAACCACGTTGATGACACAGGATCAAACGTCAGCGGGATGCAACCGGTCACTAGAGGAGCACTGGTAGCTGAGCATCCTTGTGAATGATGTTTTCTAATTTATCATTTAACTTGTTATTCTATCATAAATAAAATGTTATTACATATTGAAATGCATTTGTAATCTTTAAATGTGATTTAAATGAAAATGTGCACCAAATATTGAGGTCTAGGTGCGGGTTAGGGTATTAGATGTGGTAGAGCATTGAGGATGAATGGCTATCATAATTGGCAGTACAATTGGGCCAAGTCTATCAATTGGGCTCCCCTAGAGCATTGAACACGAGTGGTTGTCGCACTTGGGGGTACGATCAGGTTAGGTCTATCAATTGGCTCCGTATAGAGGATCTAAGGCTGCCATACAGGAGGTATGAGCTGGCAAATCCCTATGATATGATATGAATATACTCCTAACCATCGGGTATCACTTGCTCGAGTGGATTTTTTATTGCCTTGCAGGCTATTGAGAGCTTTAGCATTAAAACCATTTTCAAAATGAAAGGTGCACAATTGCATTGTGGATTTAACATTCATTAACTATTGCACTTATTCGCATTATTATTATGGTGCATACATGCATGACATTGTTTTCTAGAATTCTTGTTCTAAGTTATAGATTAGGTTACATTACCCACTGAGCTGTTGTGGACAAAATTGATTCACTACTCTAATATTTCAGGTTCTTCTTTTATGGATGAAAGAAAGAAGCCAATCATCACATAGAGCGCACCACATCTATTTTGATAGGTTTCCTCACATGGTTTACTATTTTGAGAGTAAGTATGATGTATAAGGAGTAAGGAAAATATTGTAGATATTTTGACTTAGACATTTCCACTACTGCTACATTTAAGAGACTGTATATATAGTTGACTTTTGTTTAAAAAAATTACTGCAATTATTTGTTATAGTACTTTTCACATTTCTTATGATTACTCTAACAGTGTTGTGTATGGTGTTATAAAGAGGCTTAACAGTGTTTTGGGAAAACTCAAATTGGGAATGGGTTTGTCAGACACTATAACGGTTGGTTTGTCTTTCTCCCTAGGGAAGGGGTCCCGATAATGTTGGTATTAAAGACAAGGTTTTTCAATTAAAGAATAACAATTGTTGTTAACTTAGGGAACCTTAGAGTAATCGCAAAAGTTAGAAAAACCTTAGAAATGACTTAGAATAGCATAGCGGAATTATGGACGAAAGCTTTCTAACTTTTGAATGACAGGAAGAGGAACTGAGTGAGAGTGGCCATATCATGAGGGGAATTTGACTGTCATTAGGAGTTAGTGAGTTTTAAGATTTAGAATTTGAACCTAGGGGATTAGACTATTACTTGGAGATAGTTACCTTAACATGTAGATATCTTTTGTTATGATAGCTTAAAGTTGAGGTATGCTAACATTTGGGAAATGACAAAAGTTTAATGTTCTATGCAGACCATGATGCTTCCTCGACACGGGAGACACATAGGATTTCAGAGCTGGTGCAACCACCATGTATGATTTAGCCTGAGTGGGATTCCATACAAAGGTTCGAGGCTATGATCAAGGCATCTACTGAGGCTACTCAAGCCCAAACAACCTTATTGAGAGAGAGACTAGATAGGATTTAGGCTAAATGACAGAGGGCTTAGCCAGTAGCACCCCCTAAAGAGGTTTTTTAATTTGAGACCTAAGGAGTTCCATGGAGTTTGAGTTTGGATGCAGCAAAAAATTGGCTTCACAATATTGAAAAGAACGCAAAGACTTTGAAGTTGTCTAAGGAGAACCAGGTACTTTTTGTGTTGCACGTGCTTGAAGATGAGGTTGTGATCTGGTGGAAGGCAACCCGGACTATAGAAGGGTGGATTTCTACATGGGCTCATTTTTGAAAATTATGTTTGAGTGCTTATGTTCCTGAGACAGCAAGGGAACACAAGAAGGTGGCGTTTTTGACCCTACAACAAGAAGACATGTCGGTAAGGGAGTATACCCATAGATTTCTCAAATTGGAGGCTTATGCACCTTAGTTAGTGGCTAACGTAAGGAAGATAGCAAGATTATTTTGTTGTAGGTTAAGGGCCAATATTAAGCAGGCGACATCGACATCTACTACGGCCATTCTTAAGACCATCTAGAGACAGGCACTACAGTTCGAGACTGATGGGAAAGATGAGTATCCGATGGTCCAAATTGTATAGGGTGTCACAGTATAGCTGCAGCAGGTGAGCCATGGTCGTATACCATTGCACCAATTCTTGGATGTGTGTTAGGGTCGTGAACAGAAGAGTGGCTCAAGGCGTTATCGACCAGGATCGATTTATGGACACTGAGGAACACTAGGAGTATCGCTTTTTTGGTCTTAGAGTTCAACAAAACAAATGAATGTTTGAAATGATTAATGTAATGAAAGTGTGTGCATGTTTTGGATTTTGGTTTATATAATGCTAGTGATGTGTAGGGATAATATATTGGGCTTTTGAGCTCACCCCACTTTCTTTTATAGGTACTCATAGAGGTGGAGTACATTGATGGAATGGAGGATGTAGAGTAGCCTCACTGGGAGGTTACCATTTGACTTTGAGTCTCTTTTGGTTTTAAACTATTTTATTATTTTTGTACTTATGAAGAAAGCTGAGGCATCACACCTATTTTACTGTATATTTGTGATATAAATGTTGAACTACTATATTTATTTCGAACTATGAATTTTCAATAAGTTTTTGAAGAAATGTTTCAGCAACAAAGGAAGGGTTTTTTTTTTTTAGTATATCTGAACTGTACAACATTGGCTATGTATTTTGATATTTGATTCCACTGCAGTATCTTGATTTATTGTGGATCATTTTTGTAAAAATTCGGTGACGTATTTTGATGTAAATTACTGTTAGTAGAATATTTGTATGAAGTGTTTTTTTTTGTTGGAAACAACATTCTACAAACTAAATAGATTTTGGGAAAAGATTCAAGTCTAATACCACAGGGTGGTATCAAAGCCAGCTAGTAGTTTGTTGGGAAAAGGAGTGATGATCCTGATCTTTGGCATCTAAGGATTGATGTGATTTATCCTACCCGCACGACATTGTAGTTGAAGGGGAGCATGAGTCTTAGCGCTAGGCCTTGACGCGACGCATAGTTGTGGATAGCTCCCGGAGTGGGGATCGGGGTGTCATAGGGTGGTGTCAAAGCTCAATTAGTAGCTCGCTAGGAAAAGAGTGCAATCCAACAAAGTGTTTTGGACTAGATTTTCTTTTTACTAAAATGGTCACCGGATTGGATTTTCACTAGAAATGAATTTTTACTGGATTTGAATTTTTGAAAAGTAAAATGAGTAGAGGTCACTTACTAGTGACTAGATGACTAGGTGGCTAGAAGTCTAGAAAAGACTTGGATGATACCAACGTGCTTGAATTACTAGTCACAAGTGGACAAGAGTATGGGTAGTAGCCTTGTTAGTGGAAGTTTTGCTCCCTACGAGTGTTGCGCTACTTAAGAAATTGACCGAGACTTGGGATTGATGGTATCACATTGGAAAAAGGAAATTTACTAATTATTGAAACACTAGGTCTAGGTAAAGACTGGGTATTCTAGAAGGCACAGTGGATCATTAATTAAAAACTTTTAGGACATAATTTAGAAACTTATAACTTGAAAACACACACTTGATTGGTCATGACACGATTCAGGAGGATCCTATATCGTAGATCTCTCTATAATATTATGGTGAGAAATCTCAGTGTGGTACGCTTACAGATGATGAGGTATAGAGGAAACATAAACTCGGATATTGACGACTAGGTATGGTTAGTGGTCGGTCCCTTCCACAGAACTTGTACGCACTTTATTCTACTAGGTATGGGACGATCGCATATGATGGGTCTTATGTCATCCTTAGGGAGCAGACACTAGCGAAATTGTAATGGGCAATGAACGAACTCTTTGGAAGAACTTACACGCACTGTATTCTACTAGGTATGGGATGGTCGTGTACGATGGGTCTTGCGTCATCCTTAGAGACCAAGACTTGTCATAATTATATTAGCCTTAATGGAATTTTTGGTTCCATTATGCCAGCATGCATTGTTTGCTTGTTTGTTGGGTGATTACTTGTAATTTATGTAGTATGGTTATTTTAAGTATTTTACCCGAATTCCTATATCCTAAAACAAACAAATTGTTGTTGAATTAAAAGCATAAATCTCTAGGCCACTAAGACAAATTGAGAACTTAGAGATTTGAATTTAGAGTCACAATATCATGACAATGCAAGGGGTTACAGGCAGGTTTAAAGAATGGTTGGTTGTTATCATAAGTCACAGTATCCAAATTTTGGGGAAAGGAGTTGAACCATGAATTGAAGTGGAAATGTAGTTTCATCTGTTTAATTATCAAAATTTTTGCATCAATATTGATGAATTTTTGGATACTGAAACAAATCTTTGACTTGTAGATAATGCATAGAAGACGTGGTAGACCCAGGAGAGGTAGAGGCCTAGGTGAAGCTAATATAGAGCCCAAGCCTATTGATGATGGTACGTCTGTGGCGGTATCACCGGCTATGATTGCTTTGACACTAGAGGCTATTATAGAGATGATGCAGAGGGCAGTGGAGCAAGCTATTAGGACCCTGCAGCCATTAGCATCTACACAACCGTCAACACCAGTACAGCCACAGGTGCAGCCACAATTACCGACAGAGCCACTTGTATAGGCTCAGCCTTAGGCACATCAGGGGTCTGCATCCATGTAGGTAATGCCACAGAGTTGGTCAGCAGGTTTCGATAAAGAACAGAAGGATCTTGTGGTAGAGTTCCAGAAGCTGCATCCTAGTACATATGAGGGGACTAGCGAATACATGATAGCTGATCGATAGTTCTCTAAGATGAATAAGCACCTGGACGCTATGGGGGCATTGGGGCCCAAGAGAGTGGCACCTGTTGTGCATCAGTTGGTAGGACCAGCCTACCATTTGTGTGAGATAATTGTGAACGATCCCACCATTGTTCAGTCAGCATGTCATGGGAGGACTTTAAGATTCAATTTTATAATAAGTTCTTCTCCACGATGAGATAGAGGCAGTTGCAGTCAGAGTTGGTCAGATTGACATAGAGGAGCATGACTATTATAGAGTGCAGGTAGATATTCACAAAATTATGTAGATTTGCTCCTACTTTGTTCGGAGATGAGTAGTCTAGGGTGAATCATTTTGTTGAGGGGCTGAGAATTGAGATTTGGAAGATTGTGGCACCGTTTAAGTTGACGACCTTGTTAGATGTTGTAGAGAGAGCGCAGATGGTTGAGAGGGACCTGGAGGTTGAGCAGACGCTAAGGGGTAGGAAGAGGACTAGGTTAGAACAGTCTACAGGACCTTCATAGGTGAGACTGAGTGGTTTGGGGATATGGGGAGCACCTTAGGCTCAGAGATCGAAACAGACCAAAGGTAGACAATAGAAACAGCAATGTGATCCCAACCAGCTTGTAGATCCACAAAGAGAGGAGGCAAGGAAGAAGGGGTTATGCTTTATGTACCATTAGGAAGGACATGTCGCTAAACATTGCCCTACCAGAGTAGTGACTCCTACACCACAACCAACAACCATAGACGTGATCTCAAATAGGTCAACCATAGCAATAGCAATAGTAATGTCAGGCTCGCCTATATGCTACCGACACCCAGACGGATCCTACCTCAATGGTGGAAGGTACATTTTTGTTATTTGGTGTTGTTGTGCAGGTATCATTTGATTCCAGTGCTATAAGATCTTTTGTTTCTGAGGATGCAGTGAATAAACTTAGTTAGTGACAAGCCCTTTGGCTATATCACTAGAGGTAGCTATGCCGATAGCTACTACCGTGAGTTCTAGGAAACTATGTTGATGTAAACTCACTTTCTGAGATCAACTGATTTCAGCGGATCTCTATGTGCTCCACTTTGGAGGGTATGATGTGATATTGGGGATGGACTAGTTGACCCAATATCAGGCTCAGATTGATTGCCAGAGACGGAGAGTTACCGTCAGGTTGCCATCTGGTGAGTTGATTAAGATTGAGGGGAATATGCAGAAGATGCTAAGAAGTTTGAGATTAGCTTTCTTGTATGCTATCAAGTAGAAAGAGGACTTTAGAAAGCTTGTAGATAAGGATGCAGAAGGAACTAGGGACATTTAGAGGATCGCTATGGTATATGATTACGTTGATGTGTTTCCTGATGATTTGCTTGGACTTCCACCACATAGGCAGATAGAGTTTAAGATTGAGTTACATCCAGGTACTAATCCCATAGCTATTCCACCATGTAGAATAACACAAATTTAGCTGTTTGAGCTGAAGCCACAATTAGATGAGCTTCTGGCAACAAGTTTCATTAGACAGAGTGAGTCGCCATGCAGAGCTCCAGTCTTGTTAGTTAGAAAGAAAGATGGATCTATGAGGTCGTGCATCGACTACCGGAAGCTGAATCATGTTATCATTAAGAATAAGTACCCATTACCTCAGATTGATGACCTATTTGATTAGTTGAGAGGAGCACAGTACTTTTCTAAGATCTGAGGTTGGGTTACCACCAGTTAAGAATCCAGGAGTCAGATATACAGAAGATAGCCTTCAGACTGCACGAATTGCATTCATGGATCTAATAAACATAATCTTCAGTGATTTTTTGGATAAGTTTGTCGTTGTCTTTGTTGATGACATTTTGATATATTCCTAGACAGAGGCTGAGCACAAGTAGCACTTGCATATAGTCTTGGAGATTCTAAGAAAGAACCAGTTATAAGCCAAGTTTAGCAAGTACAAGTTCTAGATAAAGAAGGTCAAGTTTCTTGGCCATATCATCTTAGCAGAGGGAATAGCAGTAGACCTAGAGAAAGTGGAGGCATTATCCAATTGGAAGCGGCCTACTACAGTTTCAGAGATTAGAAGTATTCTTGGTTTAGCAAGATACTACCGCAGGTTTATTAAAGATTTCTCAAAGTTAGCTAGTCCTATAACAAAGTTAAACCAGAAAGAGTGAGAAGTTTATTTGGAATGACAAGTGTGAGGAATCATTTCAAGAGTTAAAGAGACAATTGACTATAGCACTAGTTTTGACCACACCCACTCACGGTGTGAGATACACCCTATGCACAGACCCATCACTGAGTAATTTGAGTGTAGTACTGATGCAGGAGGGACAAGTAGTGGCTGATGCTTCACAACAGTTGAAGCCACATTAGCAGAATTACCCTACACATGATGTGAAGCTTGCAGCAATCATGTTTGCATTGAAGATATGGAAACACTATCTTTATGGTGAGAATTTCGACTTATATTCAAACCATAATAGCCTCAAATATATCTATACTCAGAAGGAACTAAATCTACGTCAAAAGAGATGGCTAGAGTTCCTAAATAACTATGACTTTCAACTGCCCTATCATTCAGGTAAGGTAAATGTTGTTGCTAATGCGCTTAGTAGAAAAGCCAATAGGAAGGATGAAGAAGTGGGATAGATTTATCAATTGATTAGTCAGTATAATTTGGGTATAGACACTAGTGAGCAACAAGCATATCTATATACCATAACTTTCCAGCCAGACATTCTATGCCAGATCAGAGATGAGCAGAAAGCGAATAGACGAATTTTAGAGCTAATTGAGGGCGTTAGACAGGGCAAACATACATATTTTAGACTTGATATGGACGGTGCACTGAGGTTGGGGGACAAAATCTGCATATCTCATTTTGGATAGGCGAAAGGCATTTGGATTGTTGCAGCCACTTCCGGGTCCAAAATGAAAGTGGGATAGTATTGCAACAGATTTTGTCAGCGGCCTGTTGAGAAGTTCAAAAGGGGAAGACACCGTATGGGTCATTGTGGATTGATTAACGAAGGTAGCACATTTCTTACCTATTCGATCTACTAATACAGTAAGTAGACTGGGTGAACTCTATGTTTGAGAGATAATGATACTGCATGGAGTTCCCCAGACTATAGTGTCAGACACAGATTCCAGATTTATGTCTCAGTTCTGGCAGAGCTTACAGTAGGAACTGGGAAGTAGACTCACTATAAGCACAACATTTCACCCACAGACAGATGGGTAGTCAGAGATGGTTATTTAGATACTTGAAGATATTCTTAGAGCATGTGCCATGGATTTCAGAGGTAATTGGAGCAAGCATCTACATTTAGCTAAGTTCGCATATAATAATAGTTATCAAGCAAGCATCAAGATGGCTCCATATGAGGCATTCTATGGTAGACCCCGTAGATCACCATCTTGTTGGACAGGTTTTGAAGACTAGGTACTCACTGGACCCAAGTTGATTGAGGAAATGAACCTACAGGTTAAGCAAATCTAGAAGAGGCTAGCTACAACACAGAGCAGACAGAAAAGTTATGCTGACAAGAGAAGGAAACCTCTAGAATTTTAACCAGGTGATCAAGTATTCTTGAAGATCATACCACATAAGGGGATTAGACGATTTGGAATAAAGGGGAAGCTAGCACCACGGTATATCGGTCCATTTGTGATTCTTAGACGGGTCGATGCATGCACATATGAGTTGGATTTGCCAAATAGATTGTCCTCAATGCATAATGGGTTCCATGTTTTGATACTGCAAAAGTATGAGCCAGATCTTTTGCATGTTATACACTGGGAGGATGTCGTACTTCGAGACGATTCTACTTATGAACAACCAGCTATTAGAATACTTGATCGTAAGGTGCAGAGTCTCAGGACCAAGGACATACCCCTAGTCAAAGTCTGTGGAGACATCATTACTTGGAGGAGGCAACTTCGGAGCCAGAGAGTGAGATGCATAGAAAGTGCCTAGATCTCTTCACCAAGAGCACCTGACTAGACATGTTATGCAGGTACTTCTCATTTAAATTTCAAGGACAAAATTTCTTTTAAAGGGGCAGATTGTAATACCCCAAAATTTTCAAATGCATACACATCGAAAATTAATTTTTAAAAATTATGAAATAAATGTAAAAATGGTTGAAAACATGTTTTAAATATTTATTATATGGTATTTCATGAAAATAAAATAAATTGGAATGTCAAATAGTTAGGAAAACTCAAGAAAATATTGAAAAAAATATTGCACTGGCGACCGAGGTCAGTTACCACGGTCATTGGAGGAAAATCACAAAAAAAAGAAGAAAAGGAGGTTCACATGGGTGATCGCGGTCACTAAAGTGTCGACCACGGTAATTACGTGATATTTAAAAATTTTCAAGCCCTAATTTTGTTATTTCACTTACGAATTTTCCCAAATCATTCCAGAGCTTTAGAGAGACGATCTAAAGCTAATCCAAGGAGGATCTAAAGGTCTAAGGTAGGAATCTTAACATCTCAATCAATTCAATTCAAGATCTGTGTATTCATTTGGAAAAATTATACAGAATCTGTATCAGAAACTAAAGGTTTGAGAGTTCTTGACGCATGAAGCGATCATGAACCAAGTAAGCTCGGATCTTCCTTTTAAACTAAGAATTTATCGATTTAGAACTGAACTCTAAAAGTTTTAATTGTTCATTTGCAGTTTTAGATGGATTTAGTAGAATTTCACCTCGTTGGAGGGTTTCTTGAGGTGCAATTCCTTAGATAAGTAATAAAACTCGATTCACTCATACTTTGAAGTAGTGGTTAGTTTCAAATATGTTCTATTCTTAATTTAGAAGAAAATGAATATAGTTTTGCATGTTGATATGGTATAAAGGGAAAATCCAAATGTTGGGGAACCCTTGATTTGGAATTTGAGATGGATGATCTTGATTGGATATGTATGATGGTTATTGACATAGTTAGGCGGTTTTGGTGATTCGAAAAGTTAAATTTATGAAGGTTGATTTTAGATTGACGAGTAGTGAGTATCGAGGAGCAGTGCATCTCTGTTGAGTGGCGCAAGGGTTCATCCGACTTATGCAGGTGAGCGGGATTCTCTTGCTCACTAGTATTATGTAGACTTAAATTTCAAAGGATGATGTTTGTATAGCCTAGGATGGTAGATGCATGCTAGCATATGCATGATTCTTGAATGTTTTGATTGATGATTGAACATAATGTCTGGTTATATACGTTTAATATTTGATTGAATATGAAGCATAATGTCCGGTTTGATTGAGTGTGAAGCATAATGTCTGGCTATTTATATTACTTGCTACATGATTTAGATATATTGCATGACAAAATGGTATGGAATGAAATACATTGAAAATTAAAAAAGATAAAATTTAGAATTTAAATTCCACGTACCAAGGCAATGGTCGCATCTGTCGACAACTCGTGGACGTGGCCATATTTATCGGACGACATCATCTGTGTTCTTAATGGATGTGACCATTGTCGGTGTTCTTAATGGAGCCACCAGCAAAGGCTGAGGGTTCCTCAGATAGGTGAGCCACTGTATACCATTGCACCTATTCTTGGATGTGTGCTAGGGTCGTGAACGGTAGCATGGCTCGAGACATTACCGACCAGGATCGATTTCTGGACAATGAAGAATACTAGGAGCATAGCTCTTTCGATCTTGGAGTTCAACATAACAAATGAATGTTTGAAATAATTAATGTAATGAAAGTGTGTGCATTTTTTGGATTTTGGTTTATATAATGCTAGTGATGTGTATGGATGATCCATTGAGCTTTCGAGGTCACCCCACTTTCTTTTACAGGTACTCGTAGAGGTGGAGTACACTGATTGACTAGAGGATGTAGAGTAGCCTCACTAGGAGGTTACCATTTGACTTTGAGTCTCTTTTGGTTTTAAACTATTTTGTTGTTTTTGTACTTTTGAAGAAAATTTAGGCATGATGCCTATTTTACTATATATTTGTGATATAAATTTTGAACCACTATATTTATTTCAAATTGTGAATTTTCGGTAAGTTTTTGAAGAAATGTTTTAGTTGCAAAGGAAGTGTATATTTTTTCTTATTATATCTGAACTGTACAGCATTCGCTGTGTATTTTCATATCTGATTCCACTGTAGTATCTAGATTTATTGTGGATAATTTCTATGAAAATCTGGTGACATATTTTGATGTAAATTATTGTTAGTAGAACAATTGTATGAAATGTTTTTTTTGGTTTGAAACAACATTCTAAAAACTAAACAAATTTTGGGAAAAGACTCGAGTCCGATACCACAGGGTGATATCAAAGCTAGCTAATAGTTTATTGGAAAAAGGAGTGACGATCCCGATCTCCAGCGTCCAAGGATTGATGTGATTCATCCCGCACGCACGACATAGTAGCTAAAGGGGAGTGCGAGTCTCAGCACATGGCATAGTAGTCAAGTGGAGCATGAGTCTTAGCGCTGAGCCCCGACGTGATGCGTGGTGGTGGATGGTTCTCAGAGCGGGGGCCGGGGTGTCACACAAATATTATCCTATTTGACAAAATCAAACTTTGTTGGATAACAACCAAAACCAATAGAATATTATTTCATAGATTTAGTAACAAACCAAAACCCCCATCTCTTTGTTCTCAACCCTTTTTCCCCTCAATGAATAGCATCAAAAATCACTAAAAATATTACATTTGTTTCATCAAGAACCATTATCCATCCAACTCCCATCAAGTTATTGTGTTTCCATTTCCCATTCTCACTTATTACCCCATCTTTATTTCTTTCTTTTCCCATCAATCTATTTTTTACATTCATTTTTCTACTCCTAATCATCACCTATTTCTTTATTCCCTTTCATGATCAAATCACCAAGTTTCCACCATTCCTTTACTCGTCACATGTCATAGACCTCATAACCAAAAATCATTGGATTTTCTTAGAAATCTCATGCATTCGGACCAACCAAAAGTATCCAACAAAGGTTAAAGTGAGAGGGTATTGTTGTCTGGAGTAGAAGCGAAAACCAATTAGAGAAAGTGCACACAGCAAATAATCTTTGATTTGAACAAATGTAAATCTACTCAAATGCAAGAACACAAAGATTTAACATAGTTCTACATATCACCTACATCCATGGGAGGTGAGAAATAATCTACAATGAGGAAATGCAAATATATTACAGCCTATAATCAAATCTACCCAAAACTTTACATTTCTACATCTTACATACCCTAATAAGGATTTATGTAAGAAAGAAATCTTAAATAGCTTTCACTTTCTAATTATTTTCCAAATACGAAATTGACTAAATTGTCAACATCAACTAGAAAATTAATACCAAGGAAATTGTTTTTAATTAGAATTTTACATTGAGTGGTTTAGAGCCATCCAATATCTAACATTCTCTTCTTTGGCGAGAAATACTCAATCATATCACTTTGTTCTCATCTCCATACATGCCCAAAGACACTTATCTATGAATAATTTCTTTATAAGTGATATTTCTATCACTTATACCATCTGTAGCAACTGGATCCACATTTGCTATTGTATTTGCAAAATTCACATATCATCAATTTCTTTGTCCCTTAGCCATCATTGATTTTGATTGTTGTTGGCACCCGCATGCAAGATCCTTATCAAATGTGCCAACTCCACCTAAAATTGTATTTTCTTACAAATAATACAAGTTGTTCTTCCTAATTCCCTCATCATTACCAATGCACCTTACACAATCTTTAGAACACCTACTTTAATGCTCACCTTGAAGCCCTCTGATTCAACTACACCTATAGAGATGATACTTTCCATCTAGCACATATTGGACTTTTGTCAAATGTTCGATTGTTTCATCATGCAACTTCAACTTCATTGTACCCATTCCTCGAATATTATAGGCACTATTTGTAATACCTTGAAAAACTCTTTAATTTTTAAGAATAAGAATATACAAAATCATAAATGAGTTTATTGAAGTGCAAAACACATTAAATACACAAAGATAAAATGATAATTTTGCCACCTAGGGGTAAGTGTAATACCTCAGAATTTTGTCAAAAAAAAAATTTTAATAAATAAAATAAGTTGAATAAATTAATTTCAAATATTTTAAGAAATTTTGGGTGCAAACTGTGGGCTGGCACATAAAAACTAAAATATATTAGAGATATAGAAAAATTAAGCAAATAAGACTTTAATTTGATAATTAAATGAAAATTAAGGTTTAATAAAATTAATTATAAAATTTAAGGAATTGCTTAAGAAATAAATAGAAATAAAATATTTACACATATTGGCTAATATGTGTATGAATAAGGTATGTGTTAGCACCATAAATGTTAATACTACATATTATGAGAATATGTGCAATTAAATAAAAATGAAGTGTACATGTATTTAAAAAAAAATAAATCAAACATTATAGAAGTATTAATTAATAATTACATAATTTATTATCTAAAAATGAAATAAGAAATAAATAAAAATACATGAAAATAGAAAATACAAATTATTTAATTATTAGCATTAAAAATATTAAAGAAATAGAAAGATATCAAATAAATACAATATTAAATTATTAAAAAGGAAAAAATATTAGTAAATCCTTAAAATAGCATGATTTGAGTAAAAATCAATGTTTACACAAATTAAAAAGTGAAATTTGGTTGATAATTAGCAATTTTCGGATTATAAAAGCTTTAGAAAGTGATTTGGTAATTAGAAACTGCATCCAACAGTCCAAAACGAATCTATAAAATCCAATGAATGAAATTGAAGTCCAAAACGACACCCAGGAGCACCGAATCACCAAGATCGAACGGCTCACGATCAATCTCTCAAATCCAATGGCCCAGAAACGATCGGCCTAATCGAACGAACAGGATCCTTTTCGTTGATTGCGAAATCGGATCCGCACACGGAACTCGATGTTCATCCAACGGCGAAGATCAAAGCCACTTTTTCTAAATCGTGAACTGTGCTGCGCTCGAGGATGATCAACGGTCCAGATCAAATTCGATGATCTTGATTGCGATCTGATGCTGTCATCGAGGACCATCAATGGTCGAGATTCCACCCGCCAAAACAAAATCGCGAACGTACACTCCGATCGAGGTTGATCAACGGGCGAGATCGAAGATCTGATTCAACTGCTTGATTCGAGAATGATCCGACGGTTCTGATCTAATCGGAATGCTTGTCTCAAGGCAAATCCAACGTTTCAGATGTTATCCGCCCGATCTGATCACGAAACGCATCCTTAGGATGATTTGACGGCCAATATTAGATGATCCGAATAAAATAAACGAAAATCCAAAAATTGGTTTCTAAAATCCCAAAAATTTCCAAAAAAATCACTTGCTAATCCCTTGTGCTTGGGAGGCACGAAAATTTGAATTATTGGCAAGTTTCTTAGCATTAGAGCACCACAAACTTGTTATTCTACACACTTTTGAAGCCTATATAAACCCCCCATGCTCACAAATCAAACCATCCCAAGCAACAAGAGTTGAGTTGTCATCTTGTACTTCAAGCCCTCTTCTTGGCTCTCCTTCTCACTTTTCTTTTCTCTCTTGAGTGTGAGAAGTTCTTGGTTTAGGAATTCTTCTTGGGTGATTGTCTTGGTGTTTGAGCATTGGGAACTATTGCTTCAACTTTGGGGGAAACTACATATCAAGGTGGAAGTGATTTCTCTTACATCCCTTTTTC
>JAJIYU010007410.1:0-19305 GCA_030144865.1 Tinospora cordifolia | reverse complement strand
TAACTATTGATAGATACTCTTAGAGGAGCTCAAAACTTAAAGAAAACTTAAAGAAAATCACAAAACTCACCTTTGAGTTGCTCTCCCGTTGCTCTTCTCCAATCCCAAGCAGTTTCAGTGAAAAATGAGGAATTCTGCGCCTGAAAAGTATATATAACCCGAACACGGACCGCGGTCACACTTTTTGGACCTCGGTCATTGGACAGTTTTCTCTTCATGGACCGCGGTTTTCACTTTATGGACCGCAGTCACCCCTTTACGGACCGCGGTCGGCACTTCACGGACCGCGGTCACCAATGTGACCTATTTCTCGTTCATGCAATTTTTCCACTGTTGACCGCGGTCGGCTCTCAATGACCACGATCCACAGTGTTGTATGCACATTTCTGGGCATTTTCTCCACTGATGACCACGGTCAGTCTGTGAGGACCGCGGTCCACAGTGTGTTGTGCACATTTTCTGGGTTTCTCATCACGGACCGCGGTCATCATAACACGGACCGCGGTCGGCAGCAAGGTACCCTGTTTTTTACACTTTTTCGAGCACGTTCCTAGCTACCCGAATGTTCTAATAAATTTTATCTTGATTAAATATCATATAATGATAATTAAAATAAGTTTTCACTCATTTTTATAATTATTTTGAATTTTTAAAAATTCATGTTGACGTGTATACATTATAAGACCTAGGGTGATCACATTAATAAACAACATTGGGACATGAAATATACTCAAAAGCGGCGCCCCACATTAGAGTTTGAAATTTGAAATTTCAAACTAAATAAGAAACAAAAATAATGAAGGAAGATGTTAAAAATCTACACTTTCCAAAACCTTCATTGTTTTCACACAAGAAAAATAGAGAATTAGAAAAGTTTCTAAAATAAAATCAATTCAAAAAAATGTATTAGCAACTTCTAAAATAATTATTTACTAATATAAGTGCTTGAAAAATAAATAAAATAGAGAATTAGAAAAGTTTCTAATATGAAATCAACTCAAAAAAATGTATTAATGACTTCTAAAATTAATTACTTACTAATATAGTGCTTGGCAAACAAGTAAAATAGAGAATTAGAAAGATTTCTAAAATGAAATCAACCCAAAAGAATGTATTAGCAACTTTTAAAACCTTTACTTACCAATTCTTATGCATAGGAAACAAATAAAATGAAAAGGGAAAGAGTTTTAGAAAGATTTCTACGATGAAGACACCCCAAACTTGTCAATTCATGCCCATTATAACTTTATAAAAATCCAAGCATGAACACCGTTCTCTTCACCCCAACAAGAACTGAACAAGTTCATTTTCCTCTCTTTGCCTCCCACTTGGCATCCCTTTTTTTCTTTAGTTGTTTTAATCAGCAATTGGAGTAGTAGTAACGAATTGTTACACAAATTTTGTGCTAGCAGTTGAGGATATCTGAAGGAGATTCAATAAAGGCTTCAAGAGGAGTAAAGCTATTTGAGGTGGAATTGATTTCTGAACTTTTATCTTGTTATGTTGATTCAAATATGATGTGCATGGATGCTTGTTTGGCCTAGAAATATGCCACGATTTTGTGTGCCATTGATTGGAAATGCATGTTCACGATTTTCACCATGAGTGATTCAGCTAGTATTTTTGGGATGTGAATTGAGGGTTTGGATTTAACCCCTTTTCATCAATGATAAGTTGAAGGTTCGAATTTGACCTCCCCTAAATATTGGAACAATGAGACATATTCCTTTCGGTCTTAATGTTAACTGAAAATAAACAATTGCTTTGAATCACTTAATCTTTTGAAGTGTTTGCGTCACATGTTATATTTGTTTTGAAATAATGAATTAAATTTTTAGAATGATGCACTGGGTGCATAAGCTCACCCTTCCTTTCTAATATTTCAGGGAATTAAGAAATCAAGTCTACATGGATGACAATAAGATTAGGTTTTTAGAAATTTCATTAAATTGTATGACATGTTGGCCCAAGTAATTTTATTTAAATTTTGAAGTTATTTCTGCTATAATAAACAGAAAGGTTATGTACCTTTTATTTATTTATTTATTTCATGATGTGGCTATTTTTTTATGAAATTTACTTGTGCATAAGTTAATGTGCACAAGAAGTCTCATGAATTTGGGACCGAAATAGAAAAGAATTAATGTGACAGTGCCCGTCTCTTGGGTGGCTCGCCTATCTTTGAAATGCTTGAGGGCAATGTGGTAGTTGCGCCCTTCAGACTAGAATAGATTGGACTCAGGCCACGAGGGGGAGGCGGGGTGTTACATTTAATCTCTGTGTTCTAGATCTAGAAAGAGATCATTCTTGAAACTCAAACCCTTCTCAATGAAGTGGGATCACTCCTTAAAACCTAGTTTCCTCTGGGGTCAATCCTAACACTCAATTCTAAGTCAAAGGTCCGACATGGTTAGAACACACACGAAGAAATCCTTCCTCACACCGAAACGTGGTTAGAATCTCAATTAATCTTTGAATAAGTATAAATACATAACATTCATGAATATAAGGTAAACAAAACTTAAACATGTGAACATGGTAACAACATAACATAGATCATATCATCACATAACATACATGTTTATTAATGTAAGCCTAAGCATGCATATTCTACATGGCATGTAATATAACTGATCATACATATTCAGAGCACTACATACATGCAAGCCTTATTTACATCAAAATAATAAAGTAAATGTTGAAAATCATCACCACCTTAAATGGCAAACTCCTTCTTGAACCTTCAGTTGAATCTCTTTTAAATCTCTCAAACTGCTAGCACAAAAATTTGTGCAATACTTCATTACTATTACTCCAATTGCTATTTAGAACAGCTAAAGAAAAAGAGGATGCCAAGAGAACAAGAAAAAACTTGTTCAATTCTTACTAGGGTGAAGAAAGGGGGGAACCTAGGTAGGGTTTATATAGAGTTCAAAAAGTGAGATTTGGCAAGTTTGGGGTGTTCCCAACACAGTAAACCTACCAATTCTTCACTTTTGCACACAAGATTTAGAAGTTAAGGTTTTGGAGACTTTCCAATTCGTTTTGGGTCGCCCTTTGCGTACATTATTTTAGAAAATCATCATGTTACTGTGGTAAATCTCATTCAAGTACCGTAGTAATGGTTCGAAAACTTTTCTATTTCGTTCTTTTTCACACAACTTCTATAATTTTTGGGAGATTTTAATGCACTACCATGGCATTCAATTTGACTATCGCAGTAGTCATCGTCCTTGGGAAAAACACGAGTTTCGTTGTGTAATTTCACAAAATCCATCGTGGTAGTGTGGCGCAAATCCTCTTTTTGTTTTATTTCCAATTTTTGTTATTTTTATTTCCTTTATTTCTCATGTGGGCTATGGTGAAATGCTCATTGAATTTACACTAAAATTTTCACAAAATTTCCAAAAATCAATACTTTATTTATTGAATTTTTCCTTTATCAACCTTATAACTTTGATTCTAATCAACAAATTTATTTAAAGTCAAGTTTTTTTATTGTTTAAAGACGACCTTTGGACTATTTTCTATACTAATCTTGGGTCTTAGGTTCTTGTTGCCTAGGTTCATATCAGAATTCCTTTAAATCTACTAAAAATCTTTTGATATTTTTCTCCTGCTAATGAAAAGGGACCTTTGCAGATATATTCCTATATTTCTGACTACCCACCTAGATATTATTTTAGACTTACTTAAACCCTTAGTAACCATAATCAGTACAATTACATAAAGCTTAAAAAGTTGAAAATAAATAAACACAATAACAATCATGTAGCTCAAGAATGCATCAGATATTTCGTCTGGGCTCTTTGCAAGTTGATGCATACTAATTTTCATAATTGAATGCATATATAATATAAATTTGTTAAACCAACTTATACCCATTTGTATTGTTTCACTTTTTAACTCTTGAATCATTTGTGGGAGTATAAATAGACGAACAAAAGTTATTTCAAATTCTACAACTTCCTATTTTGCTAGGAATTCAATAAAACATAAAGTTAACATTAGAGCAAAGCCTTTTTTTCAAAAAATTCATCTTTTGAACCATGTTTTGTGTCCTAAAAAGCTAGAAAATGGCTTTAACTTCAAAAATCCCTTCTAATTGAGAATGTAAATAATAAAAGTTATTTTAAGTTAATAAAATATATTCTAAATAAGCTACCAATCACTTCTTTGCATGAGAAAAAAAAAATTACGTTTTTAAATTGTTAGGTCATTTATTAGAGTGCAAAGAGACTAACAAAAAGTATTTTTAATTTTCTGAGAACCAAGCTAGTTCTAAATATAACAAAAACTCAAATTTTTCATTAAAGTATTGCTTTCTTAGAAAAAAAAAATTAGGCACATAAAGCACCTTTGGTCACTAAATGAGTTAAAAAAATCCTTTAGGGAATCCTTTTGAAATGAGAAAGTATAAACTTTGAAAGAAAGTTATTTTAAGTAAAATAAATTTATTCTAAATGAGCTATTAGCCCTTTGTCTACAACAAAAAATAACAAAAAATAACAATTTAAAGATGTTTAATTGTTTATAAGCATGTAAAAAGATAAATATAGGTTATTTTCAGTTAAGAGTGCAACAAACTCAAATTTATTATTATAGTAATGCTTTTTTTGAGAAATTAGGGACTTAAACTGCCTTAGGCATTTAACTAAAAAAAATCTTTTCAAACAAGAAAATTCTTTTTAAATGACACATTAAATACTAAAAATCGATATAAATTATAAATAAATTCATTCTAAATGAGTTATGAATCAAAAATAACATTGAAAGTAATCTTTTTAAAAATTGTTCGATCATTTATAAGAGTGCAAAGAACTAACAATGGCTATTTTGAATTTTATGTCTAGCCAGATAGTTAATAAAACAATAAAAATGCAAATTTACCATTAATTAATGTTTTCTTTGAGAAATTAGGCATCCAAACAACCTTTCATATGTAAAAAAGCTAAAAAAATCTCTTTTACTTAGGAAATCAACATCTAAATAAGGAAATAAATATTCAAAACTCTTTTAAGTGAACGAAATGTATTCTAAATGAGCTATTAATCATTTTTTCTATAAATGAACAATGAAAAGAAGCTCTTTAACTCTTGGATTATTTGCGAATGTGTAAATACAATCAAACAAAAACCATTTCAAATTCTACAACTACCCATTTTGTTAGGAACTCAATAAAACAAAAATTTAACATTAAAGCAATGCTTTTTTTTTTTTTGAGAAATTAGTCTCCTAAACCATATTTGATATCTTTACGAGCTAAAAATTGCCTTAACTTTAAAAGTCCCTTCTAATTGAAGAAGTAAACGACAAAAGCTATTTTAAGTTAAGAAAATAATAACTAAATGAGCTATTAGTCATTTCTCTATTGGAGCAAAAAAAAAAACAAAAATAACGTTTTTAAATTGTTAGATCATTTATTAAATTGTAAAGAGACTAACAAAAAATTATTTTGAATTATACAAGAACTAAGCTGATGCAACTCATCAATTGATCAAGAAATCTTAAGAGAATCTAGTAACACTCTACATATTCCAAGTGGTCCTTCTACAGAACTTAGGTCACGAAACTAAAAGAAGTAGGGAAAAGCACACTTTTATACAGAAAAATAGAAATAGTTACATAAATACTAATGTTTTTATTTTTATACATATATCAGAAACTTAATATCAAAAGTACCGAAAACTATTGATTAACATCTATTGGTATACTTCTGATATAACATTGGTTTATATTTAACTTATAATTAATGGTATAATATTAGTATACAATTAGTATAATATTTAGCTTGTGAACAATAATATAACTTTAGTATACAGTTGGTATATATTGGTATAACATTTAACTTATAAATAATGGTATAACATTGGTATGCAATTGATTTAATATTAGTATACAATACTGTAAAAATTATTTATTAACAATCATTAATATACCAAAAGTTAGCTTACAATTTAGTTTAACACTTGTATACAATATAATATTTGTATACTATTGGTATACAATAAAAAATTAGGTATACTAAATATATATATATTAGTATAACGTTAATTTATTATTGGTATACTATAAAGAAATTAGGTATACTAAACATATATATTGATATACAATAAAAAAATTAATTATACTATATATATATATATATATATTGATATAAAATTGATACACTATTAATATACAATGAAAAAATTTAAGTATACATCGACATAAAATCAAAAAATTAGGTATATTGCTTTTCTTCTTCCTGTTCCATCTTCAGATCACCGCGGTGTAATAACAAAAAATTAGGTACACTGCTTTTATTCTTTCGGTTCCATCTTCAAATCTCAAACGCCCCATAGAAAATCTACAAGAAAATTTACCTAGAAATTCCTCTTTAATTCATCCACAAAAATCCTGAGTTGCTTTACAAGCTGGTGCATCACTCCCCTCTCTCATTCAAGAGTAGGCAAAAAAGGATGAACTGCACAAGAAATTGCAACTGCTTATTAGCAAAACTGATGTCTTGCGATGACCTTCCTTCAAATACTTGTGAATCGATGTAGCCCCATAGAAAATATACTTGGTCAAGAAAGTAGCATCGCTTGTTTGAAGATACTGTCCATGGTACAGCTGAGCAATCCAGGACACTATCTATCCAACTTCCCACCGCTTCAGTCTTGATTGGACAAGCTTCTGTCAATGCTCTTGTCGAAACTTCCACACCTTGAGTGTAAATCTTGAATACCTTATGGAAGTATAAATCATAACTGAAACAAATAAAGAAAAAGAAAACAAAAAGAAAAAAACAAGAAAAGGGAGGTAAATCCCTAACCCTGGAGAACTTGCTATCAAACTTATCAGCAAGAGACTAGTATTATAACACCATAATTTTTCAACCAGACCTCCGTTCACGTGTGGATCGTCGCCCGATGAAAATCAAGGAGCTACCAAAATTTTTCTTCTGTCAAAACTCTTTTTCTTCAAAATTAAGTCACAACAATTTATTCTCAAGTCAATGTCTGGATAGATATTTTGTACAAAATACAGATCAAGATAATTTCTCAAGACATTCACCGGATTTCTCAATATAAATCAGAAACAATGCAGCAGACTAATTTTAAAGACTATTATTAAAACCAAAATTATTAAACAAGAAAAGTCATTTAATAAGAAAATAAACCAAAGTTAAGCCCACAGTAAATACTCTAAAATAATCCAGTAAAGATAAATAAAACGTAACCTCCAAGTCATCTACCCCGGACGACTTCCCCATGAGGTGTCCAATCAAGGTGCGAGTCTCCAAATGTAAGCCACAGTACTCTAAGTCCAGATCTACATGAAAAATAAAGTGGGAGTGAGCTCGAAAGCCCAGTGGATCGATCCTACACATCACATGCATTATACATACCCAATCCAAAACATTTCAAACACTTTCAAACATTAGGCGTTTCAAACCTTCATTTTAGTTTAGTCGGGGTCTAAGACCGGAAGAGGGTTGAGACGCCTCTCGGTATTCTTTGTGATCCAATCTAACCTCAGAGGGTTCCAATAACCGTTTAAAATCAATCGACACTCACATCACAGCCTAAGAAAGTGTACTTACCTAGGCATCGTGCTATCTGCCAAAGACTTCGAGGTGTCACAGTTAGCTCCGGTTGGGAATACCTACAATGCGCCTTGTAGCTCGACAATCTCAAGTAGTGACATATAGGAGATGTCACCTCGATCCGCCTCAGGCTCGTCAATCGCACCGGTACGTGGATTCTTAATAAACCATCATCTTATTTTAGTTTTACAAACGGTCTCAATCACATCAAGCATCACACAATTCACTAGAAAAATAATTCAAACATGATAAGATGCATGCAGGTTAACATGATAAGATGCATGAATGAACAACAAGATCTAGACACACATGTTCCTAGTCATGCATGCCATATTTGAGTAAATCCAAATGCAAGATCATGTGATGAACTAATTACGCATGGATTAAACAATTCATCATACACATCATTCACATAAGCCAAACAATTCCAATCAATTTCCTAATAAAATTCTAATAACCTAGAACTATTCAATCAAATGTTTTGAATCTTAAATCCATATAATACATGTAATACCTCATAATTTTGTCCACAAGAAGAGAAGATATTAATGAAATAAAATTCATTGAGAAAGAAATTTTAAAATGATTGGAGGAAAATAAAATATTGAGATTACCTAATATTTGATTTAAGGTTAATCAATTTATCAAATATTATTTGTATAAGAATTATTTTATAATAGAACAATTATTGAATTAATTATTAAAACATAAGGTAAGTAGAGCAAATTATACACACATATTAAAAAATAAAAATATGAAATATACATACATACATACATACATACATATATATATATATATATATATATATGAATATATGAAATAAAGAAATGAAGGTAAAAATAGGGAAATATGGAATAATATGTCTAATAAATACAAAAATAAAGAAATAAAAAGGAAAAAAATTGCAAAATAGAAGGATATGTGCAATAAACTATATCTATACAAATTAGGAAGTGGAATTGAGTTTATAATTGTCAAAACTCGGATATTAGAAGCTTTAGAAGTTGTTTTTGATAATAAAAACTGTATCCAACAGCCAGGATCTAATAATCTTAACAATCTGCAATCCAACGGCCCAGATCAAGAGTGCACCGAACACCCTGGAACACCGGATCACCACAGATCGGATGGTCTGAAATCAACACGTCCAATCCAACAGCCCAGATTTGAGATATCTCTGATCAATCACGTCACTTGAGGTCCATCAAACGGTCCAGATCGAGGCGCTCTAAGAGGATCGCGAACGAATACTCCAATCGAGGAAATCGGACGGATAGAAATGATCAGGGATGATCGGACGATCAGAACGAATTTCGTTCATCGCGAAATGTGTGTCTCGAGGACGATCCAAGTGTCCATAGCAAACTCGTTAATCGGAAATCACGAACCAACACCGCGCTCGAGGAAATCAGGACGGCCCAGATTCACGCAGCTCTAATGATTGAAGATCTGACACTATGCTTGAAGAATATCGAACCGCCCAGATGCAATCCGCCCGATCCGAGTATATATGCGTGATACAAGGAAAATTCGATGGCTCCGATCTACTGCTCCGAGATTAATATCCGAAAAATCCAAAAAAATCGATTAAATACTCCAAAAATTCAAAAAATCAGTTTCTAAATTTCCAAAAATTTTTAAAAATTTTTTTGCTAATCTCCTATACTTGGGGGGCACAAAATTTTGAAGAATTGACAAGTTTCTCACAACATGACACCCCAAACTTGTCATTCTCTACCCTTTTGAACTCTATATAAACACCCCTCATGCTCACAATTCGTCCCATCCCAAGAAACAAGAGTTGGATTGTCATCTTGTTCTCTAAGCCCCCTTCTTGGCTCCCCTTCTCACTTTCTTTTCCCTCTTGCATGTGAGAAGTTCATTGGTTTGGGAATTGGTTTTGGGTGATTCTCTTGGTGTTTGAGCTTTGGGAACCATTGCTTCAACTTTGAGGAGAAAGCAACACAAGGTAGAAGTGATTTCTTAAACATCCTTTTTTTCTTATTCAAAGTTCTAGCATGTTCATTGTATGTATGGTTTTAAAATCAAAAGATTTTCAGTTCTATCATTCTAAAATATTTTTCAGTTTTAGATTTGATTCATATTTAAATTTATACATGCATATTGATCATGCTATGCCTAGTATCATGTTTAGGTTGTATTTCAAGATATGATGCATGATTTTGAATGTTCCATGATTAAATTTTCAGTTTGATCATATGCTGAATTTATTTATTAATTTCATGTTCTGAAATTTATCTTATGATTCAAGAATATGTGATTTAATAAAGATGATGGTGATAATAACCACGTACCATCATAGCACACATGTGTGTTGCTATGGATGTCCTTTTTCATATGATTGGTTCATATGATTTTAAGACCAAAGTACTTGGTTGGTAGGTAATGTCTCTTAAAGTCCAAAAGTCCAATGAAATTGGCTAAGAAAAGTCATATTTCACTCTAAGGAGGTACTTTGTTAAGAACATCAAGGGCTTCAAAAATTCTTTTGGTCTAAAATCTCAACTTTAAACAAATGAATGCTTGAAACACCTAATATATGCAAGTGTTTCAAATATGAATGTGTTATTGTTTTGAATTTGAAAAATGGTTGTTTAAAAAGGATCCACTGAGCTTTGTGCTCACCCCTTCCTCTCTTATTTTTTAGGAAATTAAATTATGAAGACATAGAAATTGAATATTATATTTAGCAAATTTCTATTTTCCTTTTAATGTAAGGGCTTGTTGCCCTATTTTGATTAAGACTTCCGCTGAAAGTTAGTTTTCTATTTTGAGATTATTGATCAACGATGTACTAGTTTACATTACAAAGTTATGTATTTTCTTTTATTAATAAAGAAGTTGAATTTCTCTTTACCTTTAATTGCCTTGATTTTATTAAATGTGAATTTATACTATTGAATTTATTCTAAGACATGTGGTATTGAAAAATAGAAAGTCAAGTGTTTGTCATTTGTAAAGTAACATGACCCAACCCGCCAATTGGTTAAGTCCACCGTCAAAATAATGGTGGTATGTCCAAAAACTCAAAGAATTTGGGGGTTGGGGTGTTACAATACATATGAGCAAGGAAGTCACGCCCACCTGATTCTGTCAATCTTCAGGGCTGCCTTGCTTTCCGTCAAAATAGTCGATACTCTACGTTTGTAAATCTGAAATTTAAAAATCAACATAATTTCTCTAATTTCCTAACTCATATTTAATTTCGTCCAAAATACTATTAAGCTTAATTAATTTCTAAATTGGTTATAAAGTTTAAATATGAATTTTAACTAATTTTATTCAGATTAAAATGAGGATTTCAAAACTGAAATAAAAATCACTTTCATTTATTCCTAAATCTTTAGTGTTTATGCAATTTAGTTTTAAAATGTCTTTTAAGTTTATTTTCTTTTACTAATTTAGACTTTTAATCTAAACATAAAACTCTCATAATTAATTTTCAAGTTTCTATGATTTATTCATCTCTAAATAAATTTTATTTTGATTAGAATTGATAATTTAAAACACTACTACTTAAATTTGAGTTCTAAAAATAATTCACTCATGTATAGTCAATCTCATTCTACCTAAATAAGATTTTTATTTTTAAAATTTAATCTAAGTTCTAAATTCTTAATTTATCATATAAAGATTCATCTTCAGATATTACAATTTATTAAAATAAATATTCTTCGATCTCTTAGTCTTCATAATTTAAATAGTTCTATTCATATCGTAAATAATTTAATTACGAACAAAATAAAACTTTGAACTGTTAAAAGTTTAGTTTCAGGGCCTAACATTTTCTTCTTTTCTTATAAAAGATTTTAAACTTCTAAAGATTTATTTTTCATGTTTTCAACTAATTGAATTGTTAAATTTCAACTTCTAATATTAAATAAAACTATTAATGTGTTGGAAAACTATTTTCCACTCCTAATTTAGAAGATTAATTAATTTAGTTATATTAAATCAATTAATCCTCATGTTCAATAATTTACAATTAATCTAATATTAACTTTATTTGATTTGAATTATTAAATAAATATTTTAAGCTAATTTTCATAATTATTTTCTTTAATCTTTATTTGAATAAGAAAATTGTATTATTTTCTATTTGCATCTATAATCAACTAGAATTAAGTTTCATACTATCTAAAATTTAAAATCCAAAATATATCTCGCGTCATCTTTTTCAGGCAAGCGATGCCAACGAAAGACTCCTGTTATGCATTCATCATCTTCAAATTACATTCGACACCAAAATCCGAGATTGATTTTACTCCGAAACGCATCAGTTACTACGCCAAAATCAAATCTGAATTTATACTACGCACTATTCATCTTCTTCTTCACAGATTTATGCCCGAATTCAGTTTATCTTGTTCGTTCTTCACAACCCAAAACCCATCTATGCAAAATTCAAGCTTCAGACCAGAATTTCGAATCTAAAATCTTCTCTTCTTGATCCACGACCAGCACACAACCAAAGTCCCAAATCAGAAAATCTGAAAAACGCCCAAATTGCACATCACGAATCACGTTCTTCAGTTCTCAAACCACCACATCGCGTTCATCATCTTCTTTTCCCAATCACGGCCATTAAACACAAGAAAACCAAATCAAAAACCGAGATTTTTGGGTTTCTTCCTATTCCATTACACAAACATTCAACCTATAATTTCGAATCACCAATTCAGATTTCATTCTTCACGGACAGCAACCCACACACACACACACAATCACGTTTTTATTTCCTCTGTTTTGATCCATTACAACACATTCCCCAAACTCCAATCACCACACACGACCAGCCCACAAATGACTCAAAAAATGCATGATTTCGTTCATCATCTTCGTTCTAAAATGCATCCCAACTGAATGTCATGCCTAAAAAAATGCTCCATACCCCATCCGTGCCTCTCCTCTCCTCTATTTGTGACTCTCGGCCAACAACACAACAACCAGAACTCTGTGGTTTCTGCTTCATCTTCCTCCCCCCAAAGCATCAAGCCTCTGTTTTCATTTCTCTCATTTACCGTCCAAAACAGAACACGCCACCTTCTTTGTTCTTGTTTCAGAGCAGCTGCAACTGCATCACGCACACATCCATCTCGCACCACTCACAGTTTCTGTCCGCCACCACCGAACTCTCCAGCCCACACAGCAAGTCTTCTTCGTCTTCAATCACGGTCGATCACCCAAAATCCTGTGCACGGCTCACCAGCAACTCCCCTGTTTTCTGTTCCTCTTCCCTGCCTGGTTTCTTCTTCGATCCAGCAGCAGCAGCAGCAAGCTGCTTTGCTTGCTTTCATTCCTCTATTTCGTTTCTTCTTTGTTCTGCTCCTTCTTCATTTGCGCTACAATTCCAGCAGCAACAGCTCATTCTTCGTTCTTCACAGTCAACAACAGCAGCAGCATCTCTGCATCGTCTTCTTCACGTTGATAACGCCACCAAGAAGCTGCTAGTGCTTCTTCTTCATGGTCTTGTTTCCTCTACTTCCTCAATTCAGTTCCTCCTCAATTCTTCCAGAGATTACGATCATCATAAAGTGAGACACCCCCCTCTGTTTCTTCTCCACTCCTCTTCTTCCTTCCGGTTTCTCGTTTTCCTTTCTACAGATTTCGGCTCTCGTCTCTTTAATTTTTTTTTTAATTTTTTTCTTTGTTTTACACATGTATATAAAACTAATTATTTTAATCAATGATAAGCTATTAAGATTTCAAAACAATTAATCCAAACTGAACAACAATCAATTATTATTAGTTTGGTTTGATTCGGATACAAATTTTTTTTTCTAAATAATCTATTATTTATTTTTTTTGTCTCACTCGCGTTGTCGTGCTTTCGAGTTTTGATTCACTCTCGTCGTCGAGCTCGCGCCTTTGCAGTTGCACGAGTAAACGGTAAAATAATTTATTATTTATTTTTTTCCAAAGCCCAGTTTATATCTGTGTTGAATAAGGCATAATTCTAATTCATTTATTATTATTCGTATTATAATTATTTTTTATTTTTTATTTTTTGCGAACCTTGCATTATTATTATTACTATGATTTTATCGTTATTATTATTATTCAATTTTAATCTCGAGTTTGAAATACAAACTTCTAATTTATTTTTTCTGAATTTTGCATATTATTTATTTATTTTTCTTTGCTCTCAACGTGGCATGCTCGCAAAGTTCCAAGGTGTTACAAGTATACCTCGATTCAGATCTGTTAGCTGTTAGCAGCCCCACAAGTCTACGGGATCGCAGTAGTAATATCCGGTAAGTCCGGATATCGTCCTCAAGGAACAAGGGTAGCTTTTGATTTTTAATACCAGAGTTACTAATGATCACAGTTTTATCAAGACAACATTGAATGTGATTAAGTTAATTTCAAAACCAAAAGCTGTTGTAAACAAAGATAATGATAAATTTTAAGAATTCAATAGAGAAACATGTCTAGGATAATGAATGTCGCTGCATAGTTTGCAAATCTTCGTTGTGTTTGTGAATTAGCTAATCTATGAGTTATAGCATCAATGGTTGGAACCCTTTCCCAAGGCGTTTCAACACGCACTAGATTTGTTTCGTCAAACCCTCTCCCGACGCGTTCACTTGACAATCTATGTGTTTAGACTAACAATCCCTATGCAACTCCCTAGATTGGTCAAGAATCTCTCGATCAATCAACTGGTCTAGGTCCAGATTGTGTTATCCATATTTTAGACTTCTCTCCCGAGATAGACTAAAATACTAAGTTCAATACATCTATGGCCAGTAGACATAAAGCTTTAAGTCTACACAATAAGGAATAGAATCTATAAATCAGCAACTACAATTAGATATTACAAACTATGCTTTGAACAATCACATCCTAGACAATAAAACTGATTAGCTCGACATGAATGTAAAGGAAAACATAAAATTAGATTCAAATAAGCAATACATACTCAAATCTCTTAACAATCTTCAAAAACCAATAAAAACCCAGTCTTTGATGCCCTAGTAGCCGTCACAGTGTTCCCTTTTCTATTCTCCTTCTTTTGGACTCTAAAAACCTTCTTCTATATATAGTCCCGCACTAAAAAACCTAAAAAATACTAAAATCTCGCTATACAATCGAATGACCTCGGTCAGTGACCGCGGTCCATGAATTTGATGTCAAAAACCCAGATTTCCTGCATTTTGTCCACCGCGGTCTGTCAATTTTTTGTGCCAACCATGTTCTGGTAACCGCGATCTCCAGTTTATGGACCGCGGTCACCAGTGTGTTGTTCACTGGTTATGTTCTTCTGTTCTGACTGCAATCTTCAGTTCTTGTACCGCAGTCTTCTGGTATTTGCTCTTGGTTCTATCTCTTTTATGCCTTCTTCTGATGCATTCTTTGTGTGTATCAACCTGTATCCTGTAATACATGCAAATTCCTTTCCCAGACATTATTTTCTCATAGAAACATATCAAAACTATCGAGAACAAGGCTTAAAAGTTATTAAACAATGTATTTCCTAACTATATGCAACTATTGCTAATTATGCACTTCTTTACTTATATTTTCTCTTATTTCCTATGAAATGCATCATTTTGTCTATTCTAATATTAGTTTACTATGTAACTAACAAATACCCCCAAACTTAGACTATTGTTCGTCCCTGAACAATGTTTCTACTCTAAAGTTAACATGTCATGCCATATAGAGTTTAAATTCTTTTTCACTCATTATTGTAACCTCAATTTTCCATTCCTATAGCTTACGACTCATTAACATTCCCTTAGGGACATTTAGTTTGTCTAGATTTTCAGTTCATCCTCTGTTTTTCCTTAACTTCACCCTATCATTTGTTAGTATCTCAATCCTCTTGGACTTTGTTAATGAGTCATCTCCTAATACCTAAATACACAGACCCTCTCAATTCTCTCATCTATCTATCTTCTACTCAAGTAAAACTATAGTCAGAATCAGTTGTCTTTCTTTTAGGTTGTAACGTGGTCTGGCTCAAGGTACAAGTGTAATAGGAATTTAAATCTGACTCCGGTGTACACTCATAGCAATAATAATAACCTAATTTGTTTGATTTTCTTAAATATAGCTTGAGCATTTTTGTTCTATCCTTTGTTTTTCTTTGTTTATGCTCACAACCATATCTTCATAGCTCCCCCAAACTTCTTTCAGTATATACACTCCAAATTATACCCATATGTACACTTCATACAAAAGTCAAAAGTTCAGCTATCATTGATAATACTAAAATACTAAGAAAATGTAACTCTTCTCTTTTTTTTTTTTAAGGAAAACATAAAATTAAATATATACATATTTCAATGTTCGCATCCCCTTCTTCTTTTGCATCATCAGAATAGGTAATATTACAACCATGAGTGCACACAAATAGGTTTAACTGAGATATTCATAAAAGGATCGAGTGTTTCTATATATAATGTTTAGGTTCATAACAAAAAAAAATAGGTTGTAAGGCTCAAAATTGGCTACAAGGATTATAAATGCTAGGACCGGCCTTTAGGCTATGACTCAAACAATGATGGCCTACTTCATTTCCCCCCTATAGTCATTCCTCAGTAGTGTTCAAGACAGATTTGATTATTTGAGAGTTTGTGGGAAGTTCTTTCCGCTTGTGGTTTGGTTTCTACTCCTCACTTTCTCAGTCTTCAGAGTCTCAATCTACCTAAGACTACAGAGATCTGTCAAGGTCAAATTTTAGACAAATCAAGCACACAGACTATTTGAAAGTACCATAATTCTTTGTCTCATCACACTAGAGGAATTTTCAATTTCATAGGTTACTCAGTGAAAATTTTCAAAAATATGGCATGATTCTAGCCAAATTGACATATATATACTCATGTCCTAACTAATGTGCTCATGAATTGACACTAAATAAATAATCCTAATTCCTAAATGTCATGAGATACTATACCTAGTTATGCATATGATATGCCAAAAAGATATTTAGTTTATAAGTATTGATGCAACCAAAATATGTAAAAAACAATAAACCTAAAAAAATAAAAAAAATAAAAAAAACTTAAACCTGTCCTGAATTTGACTTTGAAGAAGAATGCGCGCATACCCCCAAACTTATTTTGTGCCTTGTCTTCAAGTGCACATAGAGATGTAAACATGGGCGTGGTAACATGTCACACATGCATTCAAAGAGAACGAAAAAGAAAGAATTAGTCTGGAAGTTAAGGCAAAATATGGATTAGCATTGATCAATGGAAGCATAGTTAAAAATAATGCATAATCAGAAGAAAAAAGAAGAACATAAGAATCACGAGTATACAATAGTGTAAATTGTCAAGACAGACGCAAGAAAAACAAAATAGACATCAAAACCATGGTGCTCAAGGATCTGCACCAGACATTTCTTCCTCTGTAATAAAATCATTAAAATTATCACCACCATCCTCCTCATCATCATCATCATCTGCAGGGTCCTCTGGTGGGGGTGGCTGTGATGGAGGTACACAACATGTCATCTCCATGTAAGGCGTAACACAAGGAGGAGGAGGAAAAACTGCTGCCATATCAGGGTCCTTATGATGCATCCACTCTTTCATGTATGCCATCCAGTGCATCATAGTGTGCTCCGTAGTCGACAGAAGCGCAGCCGCAGCGAAAGAAGACTGAGGAACATCTGCAGGGAGTGTAGGGGCAATAGTAGGAGTAGTAGCTGGTGGAGGAGACTCAGTAAAGGGCTTACGCCTCTTGGAAACTGAGGACGTGAGCATCTTCACCGCTATATGGTCTTTCATCTTCAATAATGGCTCTGTCCTGTCCCAAACAACTCCTGCTCGTCTGCATAACTCAGTGATCAAGGTAGGATGTGGCAGACCGGCATTTGTCTTGTCAATGGCAGATCTGATAGAGCTGGATATGATTGTCCCAATATCGATTGGGAGCCCCTTCATGATACAGTATACTAACACAGCTCGCTCAACAGTAACTCGATTAATAGCTAAGGAAGGAAGTAAATTAGCACAAACAAGATATAACCAAACCTTAGCCGGGGTTGTGAATGTAGTCTTCATTAGATTCACGGGCCTATTGTTGTAATAGATCTATGAAGCCCATCAACACATAAAGTCCTCAATATCTCATCCGGGTCAAACCTTGGTAACAAGTTGTAGTAATCATCCGGAGTGTCTACAGGCAAGTTATAAACCTCATTAATCGCTGCCGCATTAAACGACACCCATTTCCCCCTTACCCAAACAGATGTTCCTTCTCTATCTGGGGCGTTAGCATAGAACTCCTATATAATAGATACCACTGTGTTTCCTGGTGCTTGAATTAATTTGTTCCAATTGCGGGCAGCTATCACTGTGTCAATGCCCAACTCGCACTCCTCGGTCATCAACATAATCCCTTTCTCAGGAATCAGATGCCTATTGGACCAGATAATAGTTAGTATTTGCTTTGCATTCACTGTCCGGAATCTGTTCCTATCTGATGGAGGAGGAGGAAGTGCTTGTTGCTTGCCCTTTGAAGCAGGTAGTTTCATTCTTGGAGGCCTACAATCACAGAGATTAACACCAAAGAAAACAATAAGATTCATATATAATAACACCTCAACCATTCAATGAAAAAGTCTCAATATATGGCTCTAATACATGGTCTAAGTGTTATAATATCAAGCTCATTCAATACTCATGCAACATTGAATCTTGTATTGGTTTGGATGATGAATGACATACAAAATTGGGTGAAAAGACACCTCATTTCATGAAACAACACATCTAAAGCATTAAATTTCTCATGAATATGGGTGTGAGCAAATCTTAGTGCACATATGAATCAAATAAGTGGCATTCTTAGAATCAAGAAGAGAATAAGATGAATCATTGAACCAAAATCACCATTAAAGCATTCCTAAATCATTTCAAAACATCTAAACCTTCCTAAATCATCTAAACACTTAAACAAATGCAAGAAACTGATAGGAAATCAAGGCAAAGCACTTATATTTTGATTGAAAGAGGATAAAAAGCTTGAAAACTTGAAGAAGAATCCAAAAAAGCCACACAAAATCTCGTATTTCCAAAGTAAGAATGAGCAAAATGACTGCAATCTCACATTTAAAGGACGCATGGACCGTGGTCTTGCTTTATGGACCGCGGTCCTTGTGCCATTTTGCGTTGTTTTTGCAGCAACTCGAACTGGTGACCGCGATCCACAGGTTTTCACTATGAGTGAGGATCGCGGTCATCAGCCCATGTGCAGAATACACATTCTGTGGACCGCGGTCAGTGAATTTGCTTTCACTGGTGACCGTGGTCCTTGTGTTTCTTCCCAGAAAATTGCATTCTGTGGACCGCGATCATCAGATTGAGGACTGCGGTCTACAGTGCAATATTATGTGTATTAAGATTGTGACCGAGGTCAGCATATCATGGACTGCGGTCTATAGTTGTACGAACTCTTTTTAGTCAATTATAAGTGCATTAACACAATTTCTCTATGAAAACTAACAACCTTAACTCAAAAATATAATCAAGCAAAATCCTATAGTGTAACACCCCAACCCCCACGTTCTTTGAGTTTTGGACAACCACCATTATTTTGACGGTGGACTTAACCAATTGGCGGGTCGGGCCGGTGTTACATTACAAGCAACGCACACTTGACTTTCTATTTCAGTCATTTCATGCCTTGATCGTATTTAACCGTACATAACTTAAAATTAAGAATTTAATAAGGCA